>CAXARO010000473.1:0-79400 GCA_963971305.1 Arcuatula senhousia | reverse complement strand
ATTTACATGTATGAAGATTAGATCAGTATTATATTCTTGTAAAAGGATTAAAATCATGTACATTTGTACAATAAATCTAATGTTCTTGACTTTTCTTCATTTTTTATGGTCATCTTTGAATGTAGAGTGGCATATATTGTTCAGACATTTGTTCGTTCATCAGTCCCGCCAGTTTACCCTCATTGGCACAAACAACTTGACCATGAACTAATGAAGGAAGTATGGTACATCATGTACATGTATCAGCCTAAACTTTATGCACATATACATCAGGATATGACAGAACAAACAAAAATCAAAAAACAAAAAAGAAATATACCTGTTTCATCAAATTAATGGTTGATTGATAACACAAAAACAATACTTAGATTTGCCTTCAGTTTAAGTTACTTTACCATGAACTGATGAAAGAAGTACAATGTTTCAGTTTGGCATCATCATGAAACTTAATACACATGCATGTATATATTCCGCAGGTATGTTAATGCCATTTGAGAAACAATATCCGGAATTTTGATTTTTACCGTTTTTGAATCGAATTGTATATTTTATGACGTTAGGAGAATATGTCATTTCCGCTTAAATTTAATGACGTTAATGTAAATAATAAACTATTTACGGACATTTCTTTATATGTTGTCTATCTAGTCAATTTGAAACGTATTTATCACAGCAAATACTTGTAACAATGAGACAGTAAAGCATTTTTAGTATTGGTTCTCATGCTTTTGTTTTGACGGTGACGACTCAACAGGTGCGCCATTCAGAAAACATTTACAAAATTTTGTTTTGATGAGAATGGAGACAAACAATACTTTCCAGGTTAACAAGTAAGTTCTATCGTTTTTAGCTCACCTGGACCGAAGGTCCATGTGAGCTATTACCATCACTTGGCGTCCGTCGTCGTCGTCGTCTGTTAACAATTTTTCAAAAATCTTCTCCTCTGAAAGTACTGAACAGAATTTAATGAAACTTGGTATGAATGATCCTTAGGGTGTCCTGCACCAAACTTGTGTTTCGATTTTTTATCCGTCAAAAGACATGGCCACCATTACTAAAAATAGACCAGGGGGGTCAGACTACTGTTTTTGGCTCGTAAATCAATAAGTATAAGAGATAGATGAAATCTGATGCCACCCTACTGCTTCAGCATCAAAAGTTCTACAAAAGTCTCCATTTGATCAAAGTTGTCAGATGATCCCTTGTAGGGGTTACAGCCCCTTAAAGGTGAAAAATAGCGTTTTTGCATGTTTTTGGCCTATAGAATGAAAATTATTGTAGATAGAGAAAAGCTGTTGCTTGCTTAGATGTTCAGCTCATTTAGCTCTACAAAAGTCTCCATAGGGTCAAAGTTGTCAGATGACCCCTTATAGGGGTTACAGCCCCTTAAAGGCGAAAAATAGTGTTTTTGGCCCATAGAATGAAAACTATTGCAGATAGAGAAAAGTTGTTGCTTGCTTAAATGTTCAGCTCAATTAGCTCTACAAAAGTCTCCATAAGGTTAAAGTTGTCAGATGATCCCTTATAGGGGTTACAGCCCCTTAAAGGTGAAAAATAGCATTTTGCATGTTTTTGGCCTATAGAATGAAAACTATTGTAGATAGAGAAAAGCTGTTGCTTGCTTAAATGTTCAGCTCATTTAGCTCTACAAAAGTCTCCATAGGGTCAAAGTTGTCAGATGACCCCTTATAGGGGTTACAGCCCCTTAAAGGCGAAAAATATTTTTTTTGGCCTATAAAATGAAAACTATTGCAGATAGAGAAAAGCTGTTGCTTGCTAAAATATTCAGCTCATTTAGCTCTACACAAGTCTCCATGGGTCAAAGTTGTCAGATGACCCTTTACAGGGGTTAAAGCCCTTTATAGGCGAAAAATAGTGTTTTTGGCCTATAGAATGAAACCTATTGCAGATAGAGAAAAGCTGTTGCTTGCTTAAATGTTCAGCTCATTTAGCTCTACAAAAGTCTTCATAGGGTTGAAGTTGTCAGATGACCCCTTACAGGGGTTACAGCCCTTTAAAGGCGAAAAATAGTGTTTTTGGCCTATAGAATGAAAACTATTGCAGATAGGGAAAAGCTGTTGCTTGCTTAAATGTTCAGCTCATTTAGCTTTTCAAAAGTCTCCATGGGGTTGAAGTTGTCAGATGACCCCTTACAGGGGTTACAGCCCTTTAAAGGCGAAAAATAGTGTTTTTGGCCTATAGAATGAAAACTATTGCAGATAGAGAAAAGCTGTTGCCTGCTTAAATGTTCAACTCATTTAGCTCTACAAAAGTCTTCAAAGGGTTAAAGTTGTCTGATAACCCCTTATAGGGGTTACAGCCCCTTAAAAGTTGAATAATAGTGTTTTTTGATTATTTAGAATGAAAACTATTGTAGATAGAGAAATGATTTTTCATGCTTAACCATTCAGCTCATTTAGCTATACAAAAGTCTTCATAGGGTTGACATCAAGACCAGGTGAGCGATTCAGGCTCCTGGGAGCCTCTTGTTTTCTAATGCCATATGTGCTTAGATTAACACAATAAAACATGTTGGCATTACTTTTATAAAAAAAGGGGGTACTTGAATTTATTTATTTAAAGACTTTAAAAACACATTTATTATATAGATCTACATTTTAACATTATATGCATTACTTAAATCATGAAAGTATTATAGGAGTCTATAATACTTCCATGCTGAAATGAAAGTCTTTGGCAACAAAGATATCTAAAAAATCATGAATTTTATGTTATTCTGAAAGTTAACATGTGAAAATTTTGATATTTGAAAAATAATAAGCACTTTAAAAAGCATACAGTTTGGTGTATCTAAGATAAGTTTTTTTATAATGAGAAGATGCTTTACGCATATGTACATTTATCTTTTTTAAAAATATTAATCTACCATTTGCTATAAATAGTTTATGAAGAGATATTCCTTTTGAAGGTTGTAATTTTTGCATTTCAAAGTAGGCTTGTAGAACAGCACCTTTTTTAGTTAAAAAGGAATTGTATGTCAAATTGTATATTATGTTTTTGTAATCCATTTTCTTTAAAAGATAGACTATCAATAACTATGAAATATTATATGGCATATGATATAATGCCATTTTAATCATTTTAGAATATTGAAATGTGTAATGTGTTCAGGTTCTAAGACATAAAACTATTGCATTATCTGCAGTATGACATGTATGATTATGTTATCTGTATGACCTAGTGCACAGATTGTATATCTATCCTGTATGTCCCGGGGTACATAATTGTCATTATTAAACTACTGTACTTTATAAAAGCTTCATAAATGTTTACTCCGCCCCTCCCCCCTTTTAGCTGAAAAACTAACTTTTGTGTCACGCACATGTACTACGGCTGCCGCTTTCTTTTTGCCTACAAAACTAGACATTTCTTCACAATTTAATAATAATATGAAACTAAAATCACAAACAAAATCATGTTATCAGCAAACACGCACTGTGCAAACACGTCATGTTGGATAAATAGAGATATTTTATAATGACGTCATCACGTTGTTGACGCCGTAGATCTTGATGAACTCGACCCAGACAACAGGCTTTCTTTTTCAAGCTAGAACAAGTTACCACAGTTAACAAAATTCCTAATCCTTTTAATATATCTTTTCGAAGATAATCAGCTATCATAAAATCGCTGAACCCTTCGCAAATCGCAACGAATTTCTTGAATTTAGCTTGAAAAGATTAGAAAAATGGTGCGAAATTGCTCAATTTTGGCATTTTTATTTTTTTAAAAATAGAAGAAATGATTTATTTTTAAGGGTTCAGCAGTTTTTACATAACTAAGTATCATATCTTCCCATGAAAAAAATTTCGAGACAAAAGTCGGTGTGTGGTAACTTGTTCTAGTCTATTTCCGCAACTTTTACGATATACCAATGATAAAATAGAATAAAAATTCACCATAGATATTCATTTCTCATCCTTTTTCTGTTGGTTTATTAAAATATCCTATACGACATTCAGGTCAGTAAAATAGGGTATGTACGAAACAAGAGGCTCCCAGGAGCCTGAATCGCTCACCTGGTCTTGATGTCAACCCTATGAAGACTTTTGTATAGCTAAATGAGCTGAATGTTTAAGCATGAAAAAGCTTTTCTCTATCTGCAATAGTTTTCATTCTATATAATCAAAAAACACTATTATTCAACTTTTAAGGGGCTGTAACCCCTATGAGGGGTTTATCAGACAACTTCAACCCTATGGAGAATTTTGTAGAGCTAAATGAGCTGAACATTTTAGCAAGCAACAGCTTTTCTCTACCTGCAATAGTTTTCATTCTATAGGCCAAAAACACTATTTTTCGCCTTTAAGGGGCTGTAACCCCTATAAGGGGATGGACGTCAAGTTGGTTACTTATTCCTTATTCCCTATTCGTTACTTATTCCCTATTCCCTATTCGTTACCTATTCGTTACTTATTCCCTATTCCCTATTCGTTACCTATTCGTTACTTATTCCCTATTCCCTATTCGTTACCGATTCCCTATTCCCTATTCGTTACCTATTCGTTACTTATTCCCTATTCCCTATTCGTTACCTATTCGTTACTTATTCCCTATTCCCTATTCGTTACTTATTCGTTACTTATTCCCTATTCCCTATTCGTTACTTATTCCCTATTCCCTATTCGCTACTTATTCGTTCAACGAATGGAAAACGAATAGGTAACAGGCTTTTCACAGCTAGAAAATACATGCGATCGGCACTTTATTGCCATTAAAAGATTGGTTATGTCAAGTCTGACTGCCTGTTACCTCACTAATACCAATAAAAAGTATTTTAGTAGGGCCGATGTACGCTAGATCGAATAGGAAACGAATAGGTATCAGGCTTTTCACAGTTAGAAGACACATGCGATCTTCATTTTATTGTCATGAAAAGACAGATTATGTCAAGTCTGACTGCCAGTAACCTCATTTATCCCAATAAAAAGTTTGTAAGGAGGGCCGATATACGCTTGTTTGGATAGGCAATATATAGGAATGGGTATCAGGCTTTTCACAGCTAAAAGACACACGAGATTTGCACTTTATTGTTATGAAAAGATTAACCATGTCAAGTCTGATTGCCATTTACCCCATTTATCCCATTTATCCCAATAAAAAAGTCTTTAAGTAGGGCCAATATACGCTTGCTTGAATAGGCAACGAATGGGAAACGAATAGGTAACAGGCTTTTCACAGCTAAAAGACAAATGAGATCTGCACTTTATTGTCATGAAAAGATTAACCATGTCAAGTCTGACTGCCTGTTACCTCAGTTATCCCAATAAAAAGTATTTTAGTAGGGCCGATATACGCTAGTCCGAATAGGCAATGAATGGGAAACGAATAAGTAACAGGCTTTTCACAGCTGAAAGACACATGAGATCTGCACTTTAATGTCATGAAAAGATAGATTATGTCAAGTCTGACTGTCAGTAACCTCATTTTTCCTAATAAAAGGTATTTTAGTAGGGCCAATATACGCTAGTTCGAATAGGCAACGAATGGGAAACGAATAGGTAACAGGCTTTAAACAGCTAAAAGACACATGCTATCTGCACTTTATTGTCATGAAAAGGTTAATTATATCTAGTATCATTGCCTCTAACCTCATTTATCCCAATAATCAATCTATTGGTAGGGCAGATTTTCGGTATTTCGAATAAGAAACGAATGGGAAACGAATAGGTAACAGGCTTATCACAGCTAAAAGACACATGAGATCAACCCTTTATTGCTATGAAAAGGTTAATTATGTCAAGTCTCATTGCCTGTAACCTCACTTATCGCAATAATTAATCTTTTGGTAGGGCAGATTGACGATATTGCGAATAGGAAACGAATAGGTAACAGGCGTTTCACAGCTAGAAGACACATGAGATCTACACTTTATTGACATGAAAAGGTTAATTATGTCAAGTCTCATTGCCTGTAACCTCATTTATCCCAATGATTAATCTAATGGTAGGGCAAATTAACGCTATTTCGAATAGGTAACGAATGGGAAACGAATAGGTAACAAGCATTTCACAGCTAAAAGACACATGAGACCTACACTTTATTGACATGAAAAGGTGAATTATATCAAGTCTCATTGCCTGTAACCTCATTTATCCCAATAATTAATCTAATGGTAGGGCAAATTAACGCTATTTCGAATAGGTAACGAATGGGAAACGAATAGGTAACAAGCGTTTCACAGCTAGAGGACACATGAGACCTACACTTTATTGACATGAAAAGGTTAATTATATCAAGTCTCATTGCCTCTAACCCCATTCATCCCAATAATCAATCTATTGGTAGGGCAGATTTTCGGTATTTCGAATAAGAAACGAATGGGAAACGAATAAGTAACAGGCTTCTCACAGCTAGAAGACACATGAGATCAACCCTTTATTGCTATGAAAAGGTTAATTATGTCAAGTCTCATTGCCTCTTACCTCATTTATCCCAATAATCAATCTATTGGTAGGGCAGATTTTCGGTATTTCGAATAAGAAACGAATGGGAAATGAATAGGTAACAGGCTTTTCACAGCTAAAAGACATATGAGATAAATCCTTAATTGCTATGAAAAGGTTAATAATGTCAAGTCTCATTGCCTGTAACCTCACTTATTGCAATAATTAATCTTTTGGTAGGGCAGATTGACGATATTGCAAATAGGAAACGAATAGGTAACAGGCTTTTCACAGCTAGAAGACAAATGAGATCAATCCTTTTATTGCTATGAAAAGGTTAATTATGTCAAGTCTCATTGCCTCTTACCTCATTTATCCCAATAATCAATCTATTGGTAGGGCAGATTTTCGGTATTTCGAATAAGAAACGAATGGGAAACGAATAGGTAACAAGCATTTCACAGCTAAAAGACACATGAGATCAACCCTTTATTGCCATGAAAAGGTGAATTATATCAAGTCTCATTGCCTGTAACCTCATTTATCCCAATAATTAATCTAATGGTAGGGCAAATTAACGCTATTTCGAATAGGTAACGAATGGGAAACGAATAGGTAACAAGCGTTTCACAGCTAGAAGACACATGAGACCTACACTTTATTGCTATGAAAAGATTAATTATGTCAAGTCTCATTGCCTCTAACCTCATTTATCCCAATAATCAATCTATTGGTAGGGCAGATTTTCGGTATTTTGAATAAGAAACGAATGGGAAACGAATAGGTAACAGGCTTCTCACAGCTAAAAGACACATGAGATCAACCCTTTATTGCTATGAAAAGGTTAATTATGTCAAGTCTCATTGCCTCTTACCTCATTTATCCCAATAATCAATCTATTGGTAGGGCAGATTTTCGGTATTTCGAATAAGAAACGAATGGGAAACGAATAGGTAACAGGCTTTTCACAGCTTAAAGACATATGAGATCAATCCTTTATTGCTATGAAAAGGTTAATTATGTCAAGTCTCATTGCATGTAACCTAACTTATCGCAATAATTAATCTTTTGGTAGGGCAGATTGACGATATTGCAAATAGGAAACGAATAGGTAACAGGCGTTTCATAGCTAGAAGACACATGAGATCTACACTTTATTGACATGAAAAGGTTAATTATGTCAAGTCTCATTGCCTCTAACCTCATTTATCCCAATAATCAATCTATTGGTAGGGCAGAATTTCTGTATTTCGAATAAGAAACGAATAGGAAACGAATAGGTAACAGGCTTTTCACAGCTAGAAGACACATGAGATCTACACTTTATTGACATGAAAAGGTTAATTATGTCAAGCCTCATTGCCTCTAACCTCATTTATCCCAATAATCAATCTATTGGTAGGGCAGATTTTCTGTATTTCGAATAAGAAACGAATAGGAAACGAATAGGTAACAGGCTTTTCACAGCTAAAAGACATATGAGATAAATCCTTTTATTGCTATGAAAAGGTTAATTATGTCAAGTCTCATTGCCTGTAACCTCACTTATCGCAATAATTAATCTTTTGGTAGGGCAGATTGACGATATCGCGAATAGGAAACGAATAGGTAACAGGCGTTTCACAGCTAGAAGACACATGAGATCTACACTTTATTGACATGAAAAGGTTAATTATGTCAAGTCTCATTGCCTCTTACCTCATTTATCCCAATAATCAATCTATTGGTAGGGCAGATTTTCGGTATTTCGAATAAGAAACGAATGGGAAACGAATAGGTAACAGGCTTTTCACAGCTTAAAGACATATGAGATCAATCTTTTATTGCTATGAAAAGGTTAATTATGTCAAGTCTCATTGCCTCTTACCTCATTTATCCCAATAATCAATCTATTGGTAGGGCAGATTTTCGGTATTTCGAATAAGAAACGAATGGGAAACGAATAGGTAACAAGCATTTCACAGCTAAAAGACACATGAGATCAACCCTTTATTGCCAAGAAAAGGTGAATTATATCAAGTCTCATTGCCTGTAACCTCATTTATCCCAATAATTAATCTTTTGGTAGGGCAGATTGACGATATTGCAAATAGGAAACGAATAGGTAACAGGCGTTTCATAGCTAGAAGACACATGAGATCTACACTTTATTGACATGAAAAGGTTAATTATGTCAAGTCTCATTGCCTCTAACCTCATTTATCCCAATAATCAATCTATTGGTAGGGCAGAATTTCTGTATTTCGAATAAGAAACGAATAGGAAACGAATAGGTAACAGGCTTTTCACAGCTAGAAGACACATGAGATCTACACTTTATTGACATGAAAAGGTTAATTATGTCAAGCCTCATTGCCTCTAACCTCATTTATCCCAATAATCAATCTATTGGTAGGGCAGATTTTCTGTATTTCGAATAAGAAACGAATAGGAAACGAATAGGTAACAGGCTTTTCACAGCTAAAAGACATATGAGATAAATCCTTTTATTGCTATGAAAAGGTTAATTATGTCAAGTCTCATTGCCTGTAACCTCACTTATCGCAATAATTAATCTTTTGGTAGGGCAGATTGACGATATCGCGAATAGGAAACGAATAGGTAACAGGCGTTTCACAGCTAGAAGACACATGAGATCTACACTTTATTGACATGAAAAGGTTAATTATGTCAAGTCTCATTGCCTCTTACCTCATTTATCCCAATAATCAATCTATTGGTAGGGCAGATTTTCGGTATTTCGAATAAGAAACGAATGGGAAACGAATAGGTAACAGGCTTTTCACAGCTTAAAGACATATGAGATCAATCTTTTATTGCTATGAAAAGGTTAATTATGTCAAGTCTCATTGCCTCTTACCTCATTTATCCCAATAATCAATCTATTGGTAGGGCAGATTTTCGGTATTTCGAATAAGAAACGAATGGGAAACGAATAGGTAACAAGCATTTCACAGCTAAAAGACACATGAGATCAACCCTTTATTGCCAAGAAAAGGTGAATTATATCAAGTCTCATTGCCTGTAACCTCATTTATCCCAATAATTAATCTAATGGTAGGGCAAATTAACGCTATTTCGAATAGGTAACGAATGGGAAACGAATAGGTAACAAGCGTTTCACAGCTAGAAGACACATGAGACCTACACTTTATTGCTATGAAAAGATTAATTATGTCAAGTCTCATTGCCTCTAACCTCATTTATCCCAATAATCAATCTATTGGTAGGGCAGATTTTCGGTATTTTGAATAAGAAACGAATGGGAAACGAATAGGTAACAGGCTTCTCACAGCTAAAAGACACATGAGATCAACCCTTTATTGCTATGAAAAGGTTAATTATGTAAAGTCTCATTGCCTCTTACCTCATTTATCCCAATAATCAATCTATTGGTAGGGCAGATTTTCGGTATTTCGAATAAGAAACGAATGGGAAACGAATAGGTAACAGGCTTTTCACAGCTAGAAGACATATGAGATCAATCCTTTTATTGCTATGAAAAGGTTAATTATGTCAAGTCTCATTGCATGTAACCTAACTTATCGCAATAATTAATCTTTTGGTAGGGCAGATTGACGATATTGCAAATAGGAAACGAATAGGTAACAGGCGTTTCATAGCTAGAAGACACATGAGATCTACACTTTATTGACATGAAAAGGTTAATTATGTCAAGTCTCATTGCCTCTAACCTCATTTATCCCAATAATCAATCTATTGGTAGGGCAGAATTTCTGTATTTCGAATAAGAAACGAATAGGAAACGAATAGGTAACAGGCTTTTCACAGCTAGAAGACACATGAGATCTACACTTTATTGACATGAAAAGGTTAATTATGTCAAGCCTCATTGCCTCTAACCTCATTTATCCCAATAATCAATCTATTGGTAGGGCAGATTTTCTGTATTTCGAATAAGAAACGAATAGGAAACGAATAGGTAACAGGCTTTTCACAGCTAAAAGACATATGAGATAAATCCTTTTATTGCTATGAAAAGGTTAATTATGTCAAGTCTCATTGCCTGTAACCTCACTTATCGCAATAATTAATCTTTTGGTAGGGCAGATTGACGATATCGCGAATAGGAAACGAATAGGTAACAGGCGTTTCACAGCTAGAAGACACATGAGATCAACCCTTTATTGCTATGAAAAGGTTAATTATGTCAAGTCTCATTGCATGTAACCTACCTTATCGCAATAATTAATCTTTTGGTAGGGCAGATTGACGATATTGCAAATAGGAAACGAATAGGTAACAGGCGTTTCATAGCTAGAAGACACATGAGATCTACACTTTATTGACATGAAAAGGTTAATTATGTCAAGTCTCATTGCCTCTAACCTCATTTATCCCAATAATCAATCTATTGGTAGGGCAGAATTTCTGTATTTCGAATAAGAAACGAATAGGAAACGAATAGGTAACAGGCTTTTCACATCTAGAAGACACATGAGATCAACCCTTTATTGCCATGAAAAGGTGAATTATATCAAGTCTCATTGCCTCTAACCTCATTTATCCCAATAATTAATCTAATGGTAGGGCAAATTAACGCTATTTCGAATAGGTAACGAATGGGAAACGAATAGGTAACAAGCGTTTCACAGCTAGAAGACACATGAGACCTACACTTTATTGCTATGAAAAGATTAATTATGTCAAGTCTCATTGCCTCTAACCTCATTTATCCCAATAATCAATCTATTGGTAGGGCAGATTTTCGGTATTTTGAATAAGAAACGAATGGGAAACGAATAGGTAACAGGCTTCTCACAGCTAAAAGACACATGAGATCAACCCTTTATTGCTATGAAAAGGTTAATTATGTCAAGTCTCATTGCCTCTTACCTCATTTATCCCAATAATCAATCTATTGGTAGGGCAGATTTTCGGTATTTCGAATAAGAAACGAATGGGAAACGAATAGGTAACAGGCTTTTCACAGCTAGAAGACATATGAGATCAATCCTTTTATTGCTATGAAAAGGTTAATTATGTCAAGTCTCATTGCATGTAACCTAACTTATCGCAATAATTAATCTTTTGGTAGGGCAGATTGACGATATTGCAAATAGGAAACGAATAGGTAACAGGCGTTTCATAGCTAGAAGACACATGAGATCTACACTTTATTGACATGAAAAGGTTAATTATGTCAAGTCTCATTGCCTCTTACCTCATTTATCCCAATAATCAATCTATTGGTAGGGCAGATTTTCGGTATTTCGAATAAGAAACGAATGGGAAACGAATAGGTAACAGGCTTTTCACAGCTTAAAGACATATGAGATCAATCTTTTATTGCTATGAAAAGGTTAATTATGTCAAGTCTCATTGCCTCTTACCTCATTTATCCCAATAATCAATCTATTGGTAGGGCAGATTTTCGGTATTTCGAATAAGAAACGAATGGGAAACGAATAGGTAACAAGCATTTCACAGCTAAAAGACACATGAGATCAACCCTTTATTGCCAAGAAAAGGTGAATTATATCAAGTCTCATTGCCTGTAACCTCATTTATCCCAATAATTAATCTTTTGGTAGGGCAGATTGACGATATTGCAAATAGGAAACGAATAGGTAACAGGCGTTTCATAGCTAGAAGACACATGAGATCTACACTTTATTGACATGAAAAGGTTAATTATGTCAAGTCTCATTGCCTCTAACCTCATTTATCCCAATAATCAATCTATTGGTAGGGCAGAATTTCTGTATTTCGAATAAGAAACGAATAGGAAACGAATAGGTAACAGGCTTTTCACAGCTAGAAGACACATGAGATCTACACTTTATTGACATGAAAAGGTTAATTATGTCAAGCCTCATTGCCTCTAACCTCATTTATCCCAATAATCAATCTATTGGTAGGGCAGATTTTCTGTATTTCGAATAAGAAACGAATAGGAAACGAATAGGTAACAGGCTTTTCACAGCTAAAAGACATATGAGATAAATCCTTTTATTGCTATGAAAAGGTTAATTATGTCAAGTCTCATTGCCTGTAACCTCACTTATCGCAATAATTAATCTTTTGGTAGGGCAGATTGACGATATCGCGAATAGGAAACGAATAGGTAACAGGCGTTTCACAGCTAGAAGACACATGAGATCTACACTTTATTGACATGAAAAGGTTAATTATGTCAAGTCTCATTGCCTCTTACCTCATTTATCCCAATAATCAATCTATTGGTAGGGCAGATTTTCGGTATTTCGAATAAGAAACGAATGGGAAACGAATAGGTAACAGGCTTTTCACAGCTTAAAGACATATGAGATCAATCTTTTATTGCTATGAAAAGGTTAATTATGTCAAGTCTCATTGCCTCTTACCTCATTTATCCCAATAATCAATCTATTGGTAGGGCAGATTTTCGGTATTTCGAATAAGAAACGAATGGGAAACGAATAGGTAACAAGCATTTCACAGCTAAAAGACACATGAGATCAACCCTTTATTGCCAAGAAAAGGTGAATTATATCAAGTCTCATTGCCTGTAACCTCATTTATCCCAATAATTAATCTAATGGTAGGGCAAATTAACGCTATTTCGAATAGGTAACGAATGGGAAACGAATAGGTAACAAGCGTTTCACAGCTAGAAGACACATGAGACCTACACTTTATTGCTATGAAAAGATTAATTATGTCAAGTCTCATTGCCTCTAACCTCATTTATCCCAATAATCAATCTATTGGTAGGGCAGATTTTCGGTATTTTGAATAAGAAACGAATGGGAAACGAATAGGTAACAGGCTTCTCACAGCTAAAAGACACATGAGATCAACCCTTTATTGCTATGAAAAGGTTAATTATGTAAAGTCTCATTGCCTCTTACCTCATTTATCCCAATAATCAATCTATTGGTAGGGCAGATTTTCGGTATTTCGAATAAGAAACGAATGGGAAACGAATAGGTAACAGGCTTTTCACAGCTAGAAGACATATGAGATCAATCCTTTTATTGCTATGAAAAGGTTAATTATGTCAAGTCTCATTGCATGTAACCTAACTTATCGCAATAATTAATCTTTTGGTAGGGCAGATTGACGATATTGCAAATAGGAAACGAATAGGTAACAGGCGTTTCATAGCTAGAAGACACATGAGATCTACACTTTATTGACATGAAAAGGTTAATTATGTCAAGTCTCATTGCCTCTAACCTCATTTATCCCAATAATCAATCTATTGGTAGGGCAGAATTTCTGTATTTCGAATAAGAAACGAATAGGAAACGAATAGGTAACAGGCTTTTCACAGCTAGAAGACACATGAGATCTACACTTTATTGACATGAAAAGGTTAATTATGTCAAGCCTCATTGCCTCTAACCTCATTTATCCCAATAATCAATCTATTGGTAGGGCAGATTTTCTGTATTTCGAATAAGAAACGAATAGGAAACGAATAGGTAACAGGCTTTTCACAGCTAAAAGACATATGAGATAAATCCTTTTATTGCTATGAAAAGGTTAATTATGTCAAGTCTCATTGCCTGTAACCTCACTTATCGCAATAATTAATCTTTTGGTAGGGCAGATTGACGATATCGCGAATAGGAAACGAATAGGTAACAGGCGTTTCACAGCTAGAAGACACATGAGATCAACCCTTTATTGCTATGAAAAGGTTAATTATGTCAAGTCTCATTGCATGTAACCTACCTTATCGCAATAATTAATCTTTTGGTAGGGCAGATTGACGATATTGCAAATAGGAAACGAATAGGTAACAGGCGTTTCATAGCTAGAAGACACATGAGATCTACACTTTATTGACATGAAAAGGTTAATTATGTCAAGTCTCATTGCCTCTAACCTCATTTATCCCAATAATCAATCTATTGGTAGGGCAGAATTTCTGTATTTCGAATAAGAAACGAATAGGAAACGAATAGGTAACAGGCTTTTCACATCTAGAAGACACATGAGATCAACCCTTTATTGCCATGAAAAGGTGAATTATATCAAGTCTCATTGCCTCTAACCTCATTTATCCCAATAATTAATCTAATGGTAGGGCAAATTAACGCTATTTCGAATAGGTAACGAATGGGAAACGAATAGGTAACAAGCGTTTCACAGCTAGAAGACACATGAGACCTACACTTTATTGCTATGAAAAGATTAATTATGTCAAGTCTCATTGCCTCTAACCTCATTTATCCCAATAATCAATCTATTGGTAGGGCAGATTTTCGGTATTTTGAATAAGAAACGAATGGGAAACGAATAGGTAACAGGCTTCTCACAGCTAAAAGACACATGAGATCAACCCTTTATTGCTATGAAAAGGTTAATTATGTCAAGTCTCATTGCCTCTTACCTCATTTATCCCAATAATCAATCTATTGGTAGGGCAGATTTTCGGTATTTCGAATAAGAAACGAATGGGAAACGAATAGGTAACAGGCTTTTCACAGCTAGAAGACATATGAGATCAATCCTTTTATTGCTATGAAAAGGTTAATTATGTCAAGTCTCATTGCATGTAACCTAACTTATCGCAATAATTAATCTTTTGGTAGGGCAGATTGACGATATTGCAAATAGGAAACGAATAGGTAACAGGCGTTTCATAGCTAGAAGACACATGAGATCTACACTTTATTGACATGAAAAGGTTAATTATGTCAAGTCTCATTGCCTCTAACCTCATTTATCCCAATAATCAATCTATTGGTAGGGCAGAATTTCTGTATTTCGAATAAGAAACGAATAGGAAACGAATAGGTAACAGGCTTTTCACAGCTAGAAGACACATGAGATCTACACTTTATTGACATGAAAAGGTTAATTATGTCAAGCCTCATTGCCTCTAACCTCATTTATCCCAATAATCAATCTATTGGTAGGGCAGATTTTCTGTATTTCGAATAAGAAACGAATAGGAAACGAATAGGTAACAGGCTTTTCACAGCTAAAAGACATATGAGATAAATCCTTTTATTGCTATGAAAAGGTTAATTATGTCAAGTCTCATTGCCTGTAACCTCACTTATCGCAATAATTAATCTTTTGGTAGGGCAGATTGACGATATCGCGAATAGGAAACGAATAGGTAACAGGCGTTTCACAGCTAGAAGACACATGAGATCAACCCTTTATTGCTATGAAAAGGTTAATTATGTCAAGTCTCATTGCATGTAACCTACCTTATCGCAATAATTAATCTTTTGGTAGGGCAGATTGACGATATTGCAAATAGGAAACGAATAGGTAACAGGCGTTTCATAGCTAGAAGACACATGAGATCTACACTTTATTGACATGAAAAGGTTAATTATGTCAAGTCTCATTGCCTCTAACCTCATTTATCCCAATAATCAATCTATTGGTAGGGCAGAATTTCTGTATTTCGAATAAGAAACGAATAGGAAACGAATAGGTAACAGGCTTTTCACATCTAGAAGACACATGAGATCAACCCTTTATTGCCATGAAAAGGTGAATTATATCAAGTCTCATTGCCTCTAACCTCATTTATCCCAATAATTAATCTAATGGTAGGGCAAATTAACGCTATTTCGAATAGGTAACGAATGGGAAACGAATAGGTAACAAGCGTTTCACAGCTAGAAGACACATGAGACCTACACTTTATTGCTATGAAAAGATTAATTATGTCAAGTCTCATTGCCTCTAACCTCATTTATCCCAATAATCAATCTATTGGTAGGGCAGATTTTCGGTATTTTGAATAAGAAACGAATGGGAAACGAATAGGTAACAGGCTTCTCACAGCTAAAAGACACATGAGATCAACCCTTTATTGCTATGAAAAGGTTAATTATGTAAAGTCTCATTGCCTCTTACCTCATTTATCCCAATAATCAATCTATTGGTAGGGCAGATTTTCGGTATTTCTAATAAGAAACGAATGGGAAACGAATAGGTAACAGGCTTTTCACAGCTAGAAGACATATGAGATCAATCCTTTTATTGCTATGAAAAGGTTAATTATGTCAAGTCTCATTGCATGTAACCTAACTTATCGCAATAATTAATCTTTTGGTAGGGCAGATTGACGATATTGCAAATAGGAAACGAATAGGTAACAGGCGTTTCATAGCTAGAAGACACATGAGATCTACACTTTATTGACATGAAAAGGTTAATTATGTCAAGTCTCATTGCCTCTAACCTCATTTATCCCAATAATCAATCTATTGGTAGGGCAGAATTTCTGTATTTCGAATAAGAAACGAATAGGAAACGAATAGGTAACAGGCTTTTCACAGCTAGAAGACACATGAGATCTACACTTTATTGACATGAAAAGGTTAATTATGTCAAGCCTCATTGCCTCTAACCTCATTTATCCCAATAATCAATCTATTGGTAGGGCAGATTTTCTGTATTTCGAATAAGAAACGAATAGGAAACGAATAGGTAACAGGCTTTTCACAGCTAAAAGACATATGAGATAAATCCTTTTATTGCTATGAAAAGGTTAATTATGTCAAGTCTCATTGCCTGTAACCTCACTTATCGCAATAATTAATCTTTTGGTAGGGCAGATTGACGATATCGCGAATAGGAAACGAATAGGTAACAGGCGTTTCACAGCTAGAAGACACATGAGATCAACCCTTTATTGCTATGAAAAGGTTAATTATGTCAAGTCTCATTGCATGTAACCTACCTTATCGCAATAATTAATCTTTTGGTAGGGCAGATTGACGATATTGCAAATAGGAAACGAATAGGTAACAGGCGTTTCATAGCTAGAAGACACATGAGATCTACACTTTATTGACATGAAAAGGTTAATTATGTCAAGTCTCATTGCCTCTAACCTCATTTATCCCAATAATCAATCTATTGGTAGGGCAGAATTTCTGTATTTCGAATAAGAAACGAATAGGAAACGAATAGGTAACAGGCTTTTCACAGCTAGAAGACACATGAGATCTACACTTTATTGACATGAAAAGGTTAATTATGTCAAGCCTCATTGCCTCTAACCTCATTTATCCCAATAATCAATCTATTGGTAGGGCAGATTTTCTGTATTTCGAATAAGAAACGAATAGGAAACGAATAGGTAACAGGCTTTTCACAGCTAAAAGACATATGAGATAAATCCTTTTATTGCTATGAAAAGGTTAATTATGTCAAGTCTCATTGCCTGTAACCTCACTTATCGCAATAATTAATCTTTTGGTAGGGCAGATTGACGATATCGCGAATAGGAAACGAAGAGGTAACAGGCGTTTCACAGCTAGAAGACACATGAGATCAACCCTTTATTGCTATGAAAAGGTTAATTATGTCAAGTCTCATTGCATGTAACCTACCTTATCGCAATAATTAATCTTTTGGTAGGGCAGATTGACGATATTGCAAATAGGAAACGAATAGGTAACAGGCGTTTCATAGCTAGAAGACACATGAGATCTACACTTTATTGACATGAAAAGGTTAATTATGTCAAGTCTCATTGCCTCTAACCTCATTTATCCCAATAATCAATCTATTGGTAGGGCAGAATTTCTGTATTTCGAATAAGAAACGAATAGGAAACGAATAGGTAACAGGCTTTTCACATCTAGAAGACACATGAGATCTACACTTTATTGACATGAAAAGGTTAATTATGTCAAGCCTCATTGCCTCTAACCTCATTTATCCCAATAATCAATCTATTGGTAGGGCAGATTTTCTGTATTTCGAATAAGAAACGAATAGGAAACGAATAGGTAACAGGCTTTTCACAGCTAAAAGACATATGAGATAAATCCTTTTATTGCTATGAAAAGGTTAATTATGTCAAGTCTCATTGCCTGTAACCTCACTTCTCGCAATAATTAATCTTTTGGTAGGGCAGATTGACGATATCGCGAATAGGAAACGAATAGGTAACAGGCGTTTCACAGCTAGAAGACACATGAGATCTACACTTTATTGACATGAAAAGGTGAATTATATCAAGTCTCATTGCCTGTAACCTCATTTATCCCAATAATTAATCTAATGGTAGGGCAAATTAACGCTATTTCGAATAGGTAACGAATGGGAAACGAATAGGTAACAAGCGTTTCACAGCTAGAAGACACATGAGACCTACACTTTATTGACATGAAAAGGTTAATTATATCAAGTCTCATTGCCTCTAACCCCATTTATCCCAATATTCAATCTATTGGTAGGGCAGATTTTCGGTATTTCGAATAAGAAACGAATGGAAAACGAATAGGTAACAGGCTTCTCACAGCTAAAAGACACATGAGATCAACCCTTTATTGCTATGAAAAGGTTAATTATGTCAAGTCTCATTGCCTGTAACCTCACTTATTGCAATAATTAATCTTTTGGTAGGGCAGATTGACGATATTGCAAATAGGAAACGAATATGTAACAGGCTTTTCACAGCTAGAAGACATATGAGATCAATCCTTTTATTGCTATGAAAAGGTTAATTATGTCAAGGCTCATTGCCTCTTACCTCATTTATCCCAATAATCAATCTATTGGTAGGGCAGATTTTCGGTATTTCGAATAAGAAACGAATGGGAAACGAATAGGTAACAGGCTTTTCACAGCTAGACTACATATGAGATCAATCCTTTATTGCTATGAAAAGGTTAATTATGTCAAGTCTCATTGCCTGTAACCTCACTTATCGCAATAATTAATCTTTTGGTAGGGCAGATTGACGATATTGCGAATAGGAAACGAATAGGTAACAGGCATTTCACAGCTAGTAGACACATGAGATCTACACTTTATTGACATGAAAAGGTTAATTATGTCAAGTCTCATTGCCTGTTACCTCATTTATCCCAATAATTAATCTAATGGTAGGGCAAATTAACGCTATTTCGAATAGGTAACGAATGGGAAACGAATAGGTAACAAGCGTTTCACAGCTAGAAGACACATGAGACCTACACTTTATTGACATGAAAAGGTTAATTATATCAAGTCTCATTGCCTCTAACCTCATTTATCCCAATAATCAATCTATTGGTAGGGCAGATTTTCGGTATTTCGAATAAGAAACGAATGGGAAACGAATAGGTAACAGGCTTCTCACAGCTAAAAGACACATAAGATCAACCCTTTATTGCTATGAAAAGGTTAATTATGTCAAGTCTCATTGCCTGTAACCTCACTTATTGCAATAATTAATCTTTTGGTAGGGCAGATTGACGATATTGCGAATAGGAAACGAATAGGTAACAGGCGTTTGACAGCTAGAAGACACATGAGATCTACACTTTATTGACATGAAAAGGTTAATTATGTCAAGTCTCATTACCTCTTACCTCATTTATCCCAATAACTAATCTAATGGTAGGGCAAATTAACGCTATTTCGAATAGGTAACGAATGGGAAACGAATAGGTAACAAGCGTTTCACAGCTAGAAGACACATGAGACCTACACTTTATTGACATGAAAAGGTTAATTATATCAAGTCTCATTGCCTCTAACCCCATTTATCCCAATATTCAATCTATTGGTAGGGCAGATTTTCGGTATTTCGAATAAGAAACGAATGGGAAACGAATAGGTAACAGGCTTCTCACAGCTAAAAGACACATGAGATCAACCCTTTATTGCTATGAAAAGGTTAATTATGTCAAGTCTCATTGCCTGTAACCTCACTTATTGCAATAATTAATCTTTTGGTAGGGCAGATTGACGATATTGCAAATAGGAAACGAATATGTAACAGGCTTTTCACAGCTAGAAGACATATGAGATCAATCCTTTTATTGCTATGAAAAGGTTAATTATGTCAAGGCTCATTGCCTCTTACCTCATTTATCCCAATAATCAATCTATTGGTAGGGCAGATTTTCGGTATTTCGAATAAGAAACGAATGGGAAACGAATAGGTAACAGGCTTTTCACAGCTAGACTACATATGAGATCAATCCTTTATTGCTATGAAAAGGTTAATTATGTCAAGTCTCATTGCCTGTAACCTCACTTATCGCAATAATTAATCTTTTGGTAGGGCAGATTGACGATATTGCGAATAGGAAACGAATAGGTAACAGGCATTTCACAGCTAGTAGACACATGAGATCTACACTTTATTGACATGAAAAGGTGAATTATATCAAGTCTCATTGCCTGTTACCTCATTTATCCCAATAATTAATCTAATGGTAGGGCAAATTAACGCTATTTCGAATAGGTAACGAATGGGAAACGAATAGGTAACAAGCGTTTCACAGCTAGAAGACACATGAGACCTACACTTTATTGACATGAAAAGGTTAATTATATCAAGTCTCATTGCCTCTAACCTCAATTATCCCAATAATCAATCTATTGGTAGGGCAGATTTTCGGTATTTCGAATAAGAAACGAATGGGAAACGAATAGGTAACAGGCTTCTCACAGCTAAAAGACACATAAGATCAACCCTTTATTGCTATGAAAAGGTTAATTATGTCAAGTCTCATTGCCTGTAACCTCACTTATTGCAATAATTAATCTTTTGGTAGGGCAGATTGACGATATTGCGAATAGGAAACGAATAGGTAACAGGCGTTTGACAGCTAGAAGACACATGAGATCTACACTTTATTGACATGAAAAGGTTAATTATGTCAAGTCTCATTACCTCTTACCTCATTTATCCCAATAACTAATCTAATGGTAGGGCAAATTAACGCTATTTCGAATAGGTAACGAATGGGAAACGAATAGGTAACAAGCTTTTCACAGCTTAACGACACATTAGATCTGCACTTTATTGTCATGAAAAGATTGATAATGTCAAGTCTGACTGCCATTAACCTCATTTATCCCAATAGAAAGTCTTTTAGTAGGGCTGATATACGCTAGTTCGAATGGGCAACGAATTGGAAACGAATAGGTAACAGGCTTTTCACAGCTAGAAGACACACGATGTGTGCACTTTATTGCCATAAAAAGGATCTTATTGTTTGAAACCTCATTTAATCCAATAAAAAGTCTTTTAGTAGAGTTTAAATGGGCATCTCAAATCACCCGCTGTCGGTTGCGTCCAAAATTTGCCACCTTGGTTGGGATAATGAATAATACTGTTCTTAATACGTCAAAATGGAAGTTCTAATACTAGTAGATAAACAAGTATACATTGAGGTAACTATATCGACCAAAAAAGTTTTCAACGTGCATTTTGCAAGAAGTAACAATCAATGAAAGTTTGAGTAATCACAGTGTATAACCGGACAGTAAGGGACGGACCATTAAGCTCGAAAGGGGGCCTTGGTTTTTTGTTTTGGTCGGAAAAAATATTTATTTTTCGAAGGGGTCGCAACAGAATATTTTTTCAGTATTATCATTATTTTATATGGCAGGATTCCTTCTTCAGAATATTGTTTTTCTTACCCTCTGCTGCCAAAATATATTTTTCATCAAAAATAATTTTCAGAATTTTTTTTTTTTGGAAAAAAACAAAGCCCCCCTTAAAGTTAAATGGTCGGTTCCTAAGCGATCACGGAAGTTGATCACTGTCCGGTGGTAAAATCCTAGTTGACCTAATAAAAATGTTTGATTTTACAATGAATTTAAGTCCTTTTTCCGCCGAAACTAAATTTTAAGAAAAAAATTTGAAGCGTACAATTAGTTAACATTGTTATTATTATTTTTATTGTTACATTATCACTATTCAAATTATCAATATATAATGTCATATCAACCCTTGTTTACTAAAACTATTTAATGCTATTTATACCTCTGGAGTTTATCCCAAGATATGGTCCCAGGGATACATTACTCCCATACTTAAATCTGATAATCCTAAACTACCAAAAAATTACAGAGGGATTACAATCTGTACCAGTATTGGGAAAGCATTCAATACTATTCTAAATAACAGATTAGGTAATTATCTAATAAAGAATAAAATCATACATGAAAACCAGATAGGCTTCTCCAAGAAGTCTCGTACCAGAAGGCCTTTGATACGGTTATTCATCCAGGCATAAAATATAAACTACTAAAAAGAGGAATTAATGGTCACTTTTACAGAATTATCTGTGACATGTATAACAATAACCTATTGTCTATTAAGATAGGAAATAAACTTACAAATTCATTTGTATCAGAAGTGGGAGTCCGTCAGGGCGATGTTTTAAGTCCTGATATCTTTAAACTATTTATAAATGATTTCACAGACCTAATACACTGTCTCATTGTCCGGTAAGACAATTTCAAGCCTTCTTTATGCGGCTGACCTAATTCTATTATCAGAATCAGAACAAAGTGTACAAAATAAACTAAACATTTTGAATAAATATTGTAATAAATGGTGTCTTAAAGTTAATACGAATAAAACAAAAATAATAATTTTTAACAAGCCTGGAAAGCTGATAAACAGAGATTTTTACATGAATGATTACAAAATAGAATGTACCCAGTCATATAAATATTTAGGAATAAATATTTAGGAATAACGTTTACAGCCTCTGGAAAATTTGAGGCCAGAAAAATCTTATATAATAAAGCTTTAAAAGCATCTTTTAAACTTTACAGAGACATCAACTCTCTGAATCCATCTTTGAAGACTATCTTGCATTTATTCGATCGTACTGTTGGTCCTGTATTATTGTATGGCTGTGAAAATTGGAGTTCTTTGACTCTTTCAAAAAGTCAATCAGATAAAAATTTGTATGAATTTTTTAAAGACTGGGAGTTTGAGAAACTCAATATAAAATTTTGTAAATATATATTGGGAACTAATAAGAGAAGTACTAATATTGCAGTATTATCTGAACTAGGTAGATATTGTGCAGTTAACAAGTCAAAGTTTATTGAATGTTTATTGCCTCCTTCTACTTGAGGATAAAAGACTACAATACAAAAATAATACGAACTAATTGATAATAACACAAGTACATGCAATTTCAAAGATATGAAGTGTGTAATAACAAACAGCAATATGACAGTAGTAAATTCAGATGTAAAGTTCGTTTTAACCTAAACTGCGATAAAACCCAAAGATGAAACTAACCAAGAAAACAGATATAATATAATACTATGTGCATATGATTAATGAATTCACGGGTTTTTATTTAACAACAAAGCAAATAATGCTTAACATCCCTATTAAAAGTCTTTGCTTCTTCAATTATACAAATAATTATAACATTAAACAAACATGTCTTTTTGAATGTATAAATAAACCCACAACGGTGTATAACAACATACAAAGAAAAATAATTTGTCGATTAACACATCGTTTACAGTGATAAAGTGAACGAACGCACGTGTAGAACTTATCATCTTCGATTCACACTTTGCATACAGTGACACTTATGTACGTGTCAGAAGAAGATTAATAATATGTAAGTTTTGATTAAAAGATCAAAATATAATTAATTAAACATTTGTCGGGAAAATAGATAAAGTAAATAAAATGTAAAAATTTACTCTATGGGGTGTCAAACCAGCATAATAAAGAAAATTCCATCCTTAGCTAATTAGCGGATGTTGGCAAAGACAAAGGATTGTAACTAAAAGATAGTACAGAATGGTAAATCTACGACATTCATTTTGGAGTCAGCACACTCCCCTTCTGATTTCAAATCGAAATCACCATAATAAACAAAAACAATATGATTACAAATGTCTAAACTAATACTAACTACATACTACTAATATAATAAATGAACAAATCTAATATAAGTTTAACTTCAGAACATTACAATATTTCACTGATGATATATCAAATTGCTTCAATAAGTCGAACAAGTTCAGAGATTGGCCTAACATAATTTTTTCTACAACCATCAACAACAATTACTACTTGTACTTTCCTAACCCTTTTATCAGCACTTTCGAAAACTTTATCGATTATACCCATTGGCCATTCACTTCTACGTGCTTCATCTCTTAAAAGAACAATGTCTCCCTCTGTAAACTTATATCCGTCCGATTGCCACTTGGCACGCGTTTGGAGCGAATGTATATATTCGGACCGCCATCTTTTCCAGAATTCGTCGGCGAGACGTTGGACCAACTTCCACTGACTGCGGATGGCGTCTTTCGTGCCAAACTCGACTTCACCACAAACGCCAGCGAAAACAGAAGGCTTCTGTGTTAAAACCATTGACGGCGAAAGAACAGAGGGATTATCAGGATCGACAGACAACGGCACTAGTGGCCTAGAATTAACGATCGCACAGACTTCTCACATGAAGGTTGACAGTGTTTCATGTGTCAGATCTTTATATTTGTTGTTGAGTAACATGGCATCCAGTATACGCCGACATGAGCCAATCAAACGCTCCCAAACCCCACCAAAATGTGAAGAATGAGGAGGATTGAAGAGCCAAGTTACGTTGTTCTTAGCTAAGTATTGCGCAACTTCGCCTTCCTCGACAAATACAGCATCTATTGAAAGTTCTTTAACAGCGCCTATGAAATTTGAACCCCTATCGGACCGAAATTGACGTACGGGTCCACGAATCGACACGAATCGGCGAAGGGCATTTATGAACGACGCGCTTCTCATCTCTTCTATTATCTCCACGTGTATCGCTCTAGATACCAAACAAGTGAAAAGTAAGGCCCATCGTTTGTTTGAAGCTCATCCACCGCGAGTGCGTCGCACCACGACTGGCCATGGGCCAAATACATCACCACCGACATACGTGAAAGGAGCGTCTGTTTGTAACCGATCGGAAGGAAGATCTGCCATTTGAGTCCATCCTAATTTACCACGCAATTTCCTGCAAGTAACGCACTTGCTTATTAAGCTGTTAATCATTCGTTTCATGCCGATTACCCAAAAACCTGCCGATCGCACGGCTCCTTCTGTTGAAGTTCTCCCCTGATGCTGTATCTTCGCGTGATAATGGCGGATAATCAACATCGACACGTGGTGGTTTTTCGGTACGATAATCGGATGTTTTTCCAAAGATAACGTTCCGATTTCCTCTTTACTTTCGTTCATATTAATAAGTCGACCGCCGACACGGAGAATTCCATGAGAATCAATTAAGGGTTTTAGCGCACGCAAACCACTGTTCTTGGTACCAGTCTTGTATTGTAAGTTCTTGCGCGGGTGGACGTCAAAACATGGATGCTATTAAAATATAGTGCCTTTTGTCTGTGTTGTTTGCAGCATTCATTTTCAAGCATTTGTTTCTAACTTTTGGCTCTTATTGATGGTAAGACACCACACTATAACATCATTAACTTTTAGAAATGAGAAAATTGCATTTTCAAATAAAAAAGTATTCATGAAAAGGGGGGTATTTTTGCTTTTTGAAGTGAAAGTGAAAGTAGAAAAAAAATATTTTTTGTTCAAACTTCTGTGGTGTACCAAAGTTCGTGGCACTTTTTTTCATTTCCCCCTTCAAAATGTATTTTGACACTTCTTTTATTGAAAAAATACAGCAAAAGTTTTATTGAATCATTTTAAGTATTTTTTAAAAAATTCCGAAAATCTCAGGTGTACTATTGAAGTCTATGGGAAAAACAATACAAGACTGAGACCTGAGTACTGGTTTTCATAGTAAAGTTGAATATCAAATAAGTGTTTTTTATCTGTTTTATTCCATTGAAAACCACATTGTTGACCACTTTATGAAGGATTTTAAAACTTTTTTCATGATTTGCTAAAGCTTCCCTTCATTTTTGGCTTAAATGGTACTTTTTAACCAAATTTGGACATTCAATTAGACTTTGTCTTTAATATGAGAAACAGTGGATTCAGAAGTCTATAGTTTTTAGTTTTAGTAAGAATAACTTTATAGCATAGCTTTCATTCAATTTAAACTGCTATATTTCATCCGGTTTAAATTTTTCAGCACTTTGCATATGTTTAGTTGAAACTAAGAAATTATGGCTTTCTTTACATATCCACACATATGGGAATTGGTCTGATTTTAGAAATGATGACTTTCTAACCAAACAAATGGTTTGAAAATGTTCTAGATATACTTTATGATTGATTTCAGTAAAAAAACTCCAAATTAATTCAATATTTTATTCTTTATGGTGTTTTGTGATGTGCAAAATATAGGCTTCTTGTGTGCGGTAAGTTAAAAACTGTGATTTTACAGTAATTGAGACCACTTTCTGTAAAAATTTGATAAGCTTGCACAATATCTTGGTGATTTCTGTGTTGTACACCTTCTTTTCATAGACCAACTTAAGTTTCAACAGCCTAATATCTGAATTCCTTGAAAAAGTTGGCTTATTATGTATGCCTGGGGCACCAATTTCACCTAAAAAAATCTTAATTTGGCATATAAAATCCATCTCAATTCCAAATAATGTTTTTCATTCCACATGTATCAATCTATTTACCATAGTCTTGCCAATTTTGTCATATTCAAGCACTGAATAGGCCTGGTTTTGATATTTGGATTAACAAGAGGCTCCAAGTTGTCTTTGTAGTAAAAAATGTGGTTCTGAACATAGTTTTTTCCTTCTTGAAGGTCTAAAAACCCCAACATGATAATATTTATGAACTCAAATCCTTGCTCAGGTATTACTTGCATCTTTTCAACACATATTTTCTGTTTGAATATAACCCAACAATTACAGAAACATAAAGTGTTCATTTTAAGTCACTACAGAGAAAACTGGCCAAAACCTTGAAGAGGGTACCCTTTTTAAAATTGTAATAAAAAAATCCATGAAAGCATTATGGCAATGATTTTTTCTTAGTTTTATTGAGAAATGTCTAAGGAAACAGAAAAACAACAACATTTAGAATTATTTAATCATCTTTGACCCTAATAGGTACCAGTCTTGTATTGTAAGTTCTTGCGCGGGTGGACGTCAAAACATGGATGCTATTAAAATATAGTGCCTTTTGTCTGTGTTGTTTGCAGCATTCAT
Source organism: Arcuatula senhousia (assembly GCA_963971305.1). NCBI lineage: Eukaryota > Metazoa > Mollusca > Bivalvia > Mytilida > Mytilidae > Arcuatula > Arcuatula senhousia. The sequence goes on along the minus strand of CAXARO010000473.1, from coordinate 52,173 downwards.
TTTCAAGCATTTGTTTCTAACTTTTGGCTCTTATTGATGGTAAGACACCACACTATAACATCATTAACTTTTAGAAATGAGAAAATTGCATTTTCAAATAAAAAAGTATTCATGAAAAGGGGGGTATTTTTGCTTTTTGAAGTGAAAGTGAAAGTAGAAAAAAAATATTTTTTGTTCAAACTTCTGTGGTGTACCAAAGTTCGTGGCACTTTTTTTCATTTCCCCCTTCAAAATGTATTTTGACACTTCTTTTATTGAAAAAATACAGCAAAAGTTTTATTGAATCATTTTAAGTATTTTTTAAAAAATTCCGAAAATCTCAGGTGTACTATTGAAGTCTATGGGAAAAACAATACAAGACTGAGACCTGAGTACTGGTTTTCATAGTAAAGTTGAATATCAAATAAGTGTTTTTTATCTGTTTTATTCCATTGAAAACCACATTGTTGACCACTTTATGAAGGATTTTAAAACTTTTTTCATGATTTGCTAAAGCTTCCCTTCATTTTTGGCTTAAATGGTACTTTTTAACCAAATTTGGACATTCAATTAGACTTTGTCTTTAATATGAGAAACAGTGGATTCAGAAGTCTATAGTTTTTAGTTTTAGTAAGAATAACTTTATAGCATAGCTTTCATTCAATTTAAACTGCTATATTTCATCCGGTTTAAATTTTTCAGCACTTTGCATATGTTTAGTTGAAACTAAGAAATTATGGCTTTCTTTACATATCCACACATATGGGAATTGGTCTGATTTTAGAAATGATGACTTTCTAACCAAACAAATGGTTTGAAAATGTTCTAGATATACTTTATGATTGATTTCAGTAAAAAAACTCCAAATTAATTCAATATTTTATTCTTTATGGTGTTTTGTGATGTGCAAAATATAGGCTTCTTGTGTGCGGTAAGTTAAAAACTGTGATTTTACAGTAATTGAGACCACTTTCTGTAAAAATTTGATAAGCTTGCACAATATCTTGGTGATTTCTGTGTTGTACACCTTCTTTTCATAGACCAACTTAAGTTTCAACAGCCTAATATCTGAATTCCTTGAAAAAGTTGGCTTATTATGTATGCCTGGGGCACCAATTTCACCTAAAAAAATCTTAATTTGGCATATAAAATCCATCTCAATTCCAAATAATGTTTTTCATTCCACATGTATCAATCTATTTACCATAGTCTTGCCAATTTTGTCATATTCAAGCACTGAATAGGCCTGGTTTTGATATTTGGATTAACAAGAGGCTCCAAGTTGTCTTTGTAGTAAAAAATGTGGTTCTGAACATAGTTTTTTCCTTCTTGAAGGTCTAAAAACCCCAACATGATAATATTTATGAACTCAAATCCTTGCTCAGGTATTACTTGCATCTTTTCAACACATATTTTCTGTTTGAATATAACCCAACAATTACAGAAACATAAAGTGTTCATTTTAAGTCACTACAGAGAAAACTGGCCAAAACCTTGAAGAGGGTACCCTTTTTAAAATTGTAATAAAAAAATCCATGAAAGCATTATGGCAATGATTTTTTCTTAGTTTTATTGAGAAATGTCTAAGGAAACAGAAAAACAACAACATTTAGAATTATTTAATCATCTTTGACCCTAATAGGTACCAGTCTTGTATTGTAAGTTCTTGCGCGGGTGGACGTCAAAACATGGATGCTATTAAAATATAGTGCCTTTTGTCTGTGTTGTTTGCAGCATTCATTTTCAAGCATTTGTTTCTAACTTTTGGCTCTTATTGATGGTAAGACACCACACTATAACATCATTAACTTTTAGAAATGAGAAAATTGCATTTTCAAATAAAAAAGTATTCATGAAAAGGGGGGTATTTTTGCTTTTTGAAGTGAAAGTGAAAGTAGAAAAAAAATATTTTTTGTTCAAACTTCTGTGGTGTACCAAAGTTCGTGGCACTTTTTTTCATTTCCCCCTTCAAAATGTATTTTGACACTTCTTTTATTGAAAAAATACAGCAAAAGTTTTATTGAATCATTTTAAGTATTTTTTAAAAAATTCCGAAAATCTCAGGTGTACTATTGAAGTCTATGGGAAAAACAATACAAGACTGAGACCTGAGTACTGGTTTTCATAGTAAAGTTGAATATCAAATAAGTGTTTTTTATCTGTTTTATTCCATTGAAAACCACATTGTTGACCACTTTATGAAGGATTTTAAAACTTTTTTCATGATTTGCTAAAGCTTCCCTTCATTTTTGGCTTAAATGGTACTTTTTAACCAAATTTGGACATTCAATTAGACTTTGTCTTTAATATGAGAAACAGTGGATTCAGAAGTCTATAGTTTTTAGTTTTAGTAAGAATAACTTTATAGCATAGCTTTCATTCAATTTAAACTGCTATATTTCATCCGGTTTAAATTTTTCAGCACTTTGCATATGTTTAGTTGAAACTAAGAAATTATGGCTTTCTTTACATATCCACACATATGGGAATTGGTCTGATTTTAGAAATGATGACTTTCTAACCAAACAAATGGTTTGAAAATGTTCTAGATATACTTTATGATTGATTTCAGTAAAAAAACTCCAAATTAATTCAATATTTTATTCTTTATGGTGTTTTGTGATGTGCAAAATATAGGCTTCTTGTGTGCGGTAAGTTAAAAACTGTGATTTTACAGTAATTGAGACCACTTTCTGTAAAAATTTGATAAGCTTGCACAATATCTTGGTGATTTCTGTGTTGTACACCTTCTTTTCATAGACCAACTTAAGTTTCAACAGCCTAATATCTGAATTCCTTGAAAAAGTTGGCTTATTATGTATGCCTGGGGCACCAATTTCACCTAAAAAAATCTTAATTTGGCATATAAAATCCATCTCAATTCCAAATAATGTTTTTCATTCCACATGTATCAATCTATTTACCATAGTCTTGCCAATTTTGTCATATTCAAGCACTGAATAGGCCTGGTTTTGATATTTGGATTAACAAGAGGCTCCAAGTTGTCTTTGTAGTAAAAAATGTGGTTCTGAACATAGTTTTTTCCTTCTTGAAGGTCTAAAAACCCCAACATGATAATATTTATGAACTCAAATCCTTGCTCAGGTATTACTTGCATCTTTTCAACACATATTTTCTGTTTGAATATAACCCAACAATTACAGAAACATAAAGTGTTCATTTTAAGTCACTACAGAGAAAACTGGCCAAAACCTTGAAGAGGGTACCCTTTTTAAAATTGTAATAAAAAAATCCATGAAAGCATTATGGCAATGATTTTTTCTTAGTTTTATTGAGAAATGTCTAAGGAAACAGAAAAACAACAACATTTAGAATTATTTAATCATCTTTGACCCTAATAGGTACCAGTCTTGTATTGTAAGTTCTTGCGCGGGTGGACGTCAAAACATGGATGCTATTAAAATATAGTGCCTTTTGTCTGTGTTGTTTGCAGCATTCATTTTCAAGCATTTGTTTCTAACTTTTGGCTCTTATTGATGGTAAGACACCACACTATAACATCATTAACTTTTAGAAATGAGAAAATTGCATTTTCAAATAAAAAAGTATTCATGAAAAGGGGGGTATTTTTGCTTTTTGAAGTGAAAGTGAAAGTAGAAAAAAAATATTTTTTGTTCAAACTTCTGTGGTGTACCAAAGTTCGTGGCACTTTTTTTCATTTCCCCCTTCAAAATGTATTTTGACACTTCTTTTATTGAAAAAATACAGCAAAAGTTTTATTGAATCATTTTAAGTATTTTTTAAAAAATTCCGAAAATCTCAGGTGTACTATTGAAGTCTATGGGAAAAACAATACAAGACTGAGACCTGAGTACTGGTTTTCATAGTAAAGTTGAATATCAAATAAGTGTTTTTTATCTGTTTTATTCCATTGAAAACCACATTGTTGACCACTTTATGAAGGATTTTAAAACTTTTTTCATGATTTGCTAAAGCTTCCCTTCATTTTTGGCTTAAATGGTACTTTTTAACCAAATTTGGACATTCAATTAGACTTTGTCTTTAATATGAGAAACAGTGGATTCAGAAGTCTATAGTTTTTAGTTTTAGTAAGAATAACTTTATAGCATAGCTTTCATTCAATTTAAACTGCTATATTTCATCCGGTTTAAATTTTTCAGCACTTTGCATATGTTTAGTTGAAACTAAGAAATTATGGCTTTCTTTACATATCCACACATATGGGAATTGGTCTGATTTTAGAAATGATGACTTTCTAACCAAACAAATGGTTTGAAAATGTTCTAGATATACTTTATGATTGATTTCAGTAAAAAAACTCCAAATTAATTCAATATTTTATTCTTTATGGTGTTTTGTGATGTGCAAAATATAGGCTTCTTGTGTGCGGTAAGTTAAAAACTGTGATTTTACAGTAATTGAGACCACTTTCTGTAAAAATTTGATAAGCTTGCACAATATCTTGGTGATTTCTGTGTTGTACACCTTCTTTTCATAGACCAACTTAAGTTTCAACAGCCTAATATCTGAATTCCTTGAAAAAGTTGGCTTATTATGTATGCCTGGGGCACCAATTTCACCTAAAAAAATCTTAATTTGGCATATAAAATCCATCTCAATTCCAAATAATGTTTTTCATTCCACATGTATCAATCTATTTACCATAGTCTTGCCAATTTTGTCATATTCAAGCACTGAATAGGCCTGGTTTTGATATTTGGATTAACAAGAGGCTCCAAGTTGTCTTTGTAGTAAAAAATGTGGTTCTGAACATAGTTTTTTCCTTCTTGAAGGTCTAAAAACCCCAACATGATAATATTTATGAACTCAAATCCTTGCTCAGGTATTACTTGCATCTTTTCAACACATATTTTCTGTTTGAATATAACCCAACAATTACAGAAACATAAAGTGTTCATTTTAAGTCACTACAGAGAAAACTGGCCAAAACCTTGAAGAGGGTACCCTTTTTAAAATTGTAATAAAAAAATCCATGAAAGCATTATGGCAATGATTTTTTCTTAGTTTTATTGAGAAATGTCTAAGGAAACAGAAAAACAACAACATTTAGAATTATTTAATCATCTTTGACCCTAATAGGTACCAGTCTTGTATTGTAAGTTCTTGCGCGGGTGGACGTCAAAACATGGATGCTATTAAAATATAGTGCCTTTTGTCTGTGTTGTTTGCAGCATTCATTTTCAAGCATTTGTTTCTAACTTTTGGCTCTTATTGATGGTAAGACACCACACTATAACATCATTAACTTTTAGAAATGAGAAAATTGCATTTTCAAATAAAAAAGTATTCATGAAAAGGGGGGTATTTTTGCTTTTTGAAGTGAAAGTGAAAGTAGAAAAAAAATATTTTTTGTTCAAACTTCTGTGGTGTACCAAAGTTCGTGGCACTTTTTTTCATTTCCCCCTTCAAAATGTATTTTGACACTTCTTTTATTGAAAAAATACAGCAAAAGTTTTATTGAATCATTTTAAGTATTTTTTAAAAAATTCCGAAAATCTCAGGTGTACTATTGAAGTCTATGGGAAAAACAATACAAGACTGAGACCTGAGTACTGGTTTTCATAGTAAAGTTGAATATCAAATAAGTGTTTTTTATCTGTTTTATTCCATTGAAAACCACATTGTTGACCACTTTATGAAGGATTTTAAAACTTTTTTCATGATTTGCTAAAGCTTCCCTTCATTTTTGGCTTAAATGGTACTTTTTAACCAAATTTGGACATTCAATTAGACTTTGTCTTTAATATGAGAAACAGTGGATTCAGAAGTCTATAGTTTTTAGTTTTAGTAAGAATAACTTTATAGCATAGCTTTCATTCAATTTAAACTGCTATATTTCATCCGGTTTAAATTTTTCAGCACTTTGCATATGTTTAGTTGAAACTAAGAAATTATGGCTTTCTTTACATATCCACACATATGGGAATTGGTCTGATTTTAGAAATGATGACTTTCTAACCAAACAAATGGTTTGAAAATGTTCTAGATATACTTTATGATTGATTTCAGTAAAAAAACTCCAAATTAATTCAATATTTTATTCTTTATGGTGTTTTGTGATGTGCAAAATATAGGCTTCTTGTGTGCGGTAAGTTAAAAACTGTGATTTTACAGTAATTGAGACCACTTTCTGTAAAAATTTGATAAGCTTGCACAATATCTTGGTGATTTCTGTGTTGTACACCTTCTTTTCATAGACCAACTTAAGTTTCAACAGCCTAATATCTGAATTCCTTGAAAAAGTTGGCTTATTATGTATGCCTGGGGCACCAATTTCACCTAAAAAAATCTTAATTTGGCATATAAAATCCATCTCAATTCCAAATAATGTTTTTCATTCCACATGTATCAATCTATTTACCATAGTCTTGCCAATTTTGTCATATTCAAGCACTGAATAGGCCTGGTTTTGATATTTGGATTAACAAGAGGCTCCAAGTTGTCTTTGTAGTAAAAAATGTGGTTCTGAACATAGTTTTTTCCTTCTTGAAGGTCTAAAAACCCCAACATGATAATATTTATGAACTCAAATCCTTGCTCAGGTATTACTTGCATCTTTTCAACACATATTTTCTGTTTGAATATAACCCAACAATTACAGAAACATAAAGTGTTCATTTTAAGTCACTACAGAGAAAACTGGCCAAAACCTTGAAGAGGGTACCCTTTTTAAAATTGTAATAAAAAAATCCATGAAAGCATTATGGCAATGATTTTTTCTTAGTTTTATTGAGAAATGTCTAAGGAAACAGAAAAACAACAACATTTAGAATTATTTAATCATCTTTGACCCTAATAGGTACCAGTCTTGTATTGTAAGTTCTTGCGCGGGTGGACGTCAAAACATGGATGCTATTAAAATATAGTGCCTTTTGTCTGTGTTGTTTGCAGCATTCATTTTCAAGCATTTGTTTCTAACTTTTGGCTCTTATTGATGGTAAGACACCACACTATAACATCATTAACTTTTAGAAATGAGAAAATTGCATTTTCAAATAAAAAAGTATTCATGAAAAGGGGGGTATTTTTGCTTTTTGAAGTGAAAGTGAAAGTAGAAAAAAAATATTTTTTGTTCAAACTTCTGTGGTGTACCAAAGTTCGTGGCACTTTTTTTCATTTCCCCCTTCAAAATGTATTTTGACACTTCTTTTATTGAAAAAATACAGCAAAAGTTTTATTGAATCATTTTAAGTATTTTTTAAAAAATTCCGAAAATCTCAGGTGTACTATTGAAGTCTATGGGAAAAACAATACAAGACTGAGACCTCTTCGGGAGGTCTTTACCACCATTGATTGCCTCGATTTCACGATAGAAAACCTCGTTTTGAACTTGACGAATGACGACGCGTTCAGCTTCTTTCTGGCAAACGTGATGCTTTTTGACAGAGACACAATCACGTATAGTTTGCTTCAAGCGCCGTATCGCACCTACCAACCGGGACCACTGAGAAAAACGTTCGAAACGACAACAGCCCAATGACGACTTCTCGATTAACGTCTTAGAACTGATTATTTCCGTTCGCACTTCCTTGTCCTTCTCAGGACTAATGAGCGGATAATGAACCTACTCGGCTACACTTTCGGTCTGCGTTAAGACGGAGGGACCATTGATCCACGCACTTAATGAGAGGTTTTTAGCTCTGAATGGGCGCGTCGCGAGATCCGCTGGGTTTTCTTCTGTTGGAACAAAATTCCGTTGATCTGGCGTAGAGACCGCTCTAATGCAACTGACACGATTTGCTACGTAAACGTGAAACCTTTTCGTTTCGTTCCAAATATAACCCATACGATTTGACTGTCAGTATGGAACTTGAAATGTTCCTGTTTCAAGCGGAGTTCTGCTTTAACAATTTCCGCTATTTCTACTCCTAAAACCGCTGCACAGAGCTCTAAACGCGGAATTGTTTGACCGTGAGAGGGAGCAACCTTTGCTTTACCCATCAAGAAAGCCGATATCGCTGTTTCCGGACGAAAATACTTTAAGGTAAGCCACCGCTGCTACTGCTTCCTTCGATGCATCTGTAAAAACGTGCACTTCCAGACGGCTGGAATTCTCTACTGAAAATTTACAGTACATTCTCGGTATACTTAAATCATGGAGATACGTAAGCGACTGTACCCATTTCTCCCATTTGCTTAGGAAGCTTTCGTCTAACGGTTTATCCCACTCGGACGACGACGATGAAGCCATGACGTCACGAAGTAATTGTTTGCCCTCTAACACAACCGGCGCCACGAACCCGAGTGGGTCAAACAAGCTGTTTATTGTGGATAGCACACCACGACGCGTGAAAGGCTTCCGTTCGGTCTCCACATTAAAACCAAACGAATCGGTATTTATATCCCATGACACACCAAGGCTTCTTTGAGTAGGTAAAAATTCTTTACCGATTTCTACGTTTTTAAGATCATTCGCTAGATCTTCCTTGTTGAACTGTTTTAGTACTTCTACCGAATTCGACGCGATTTTGTGTAGTCTTAACCGACCGCCGTCTCTTAGCTCTTCTTGTGTCCTCTTAATGATGTCAACGGCCTTCTCAACAGATGGACAACTCAAAAGCCCGTCATCAACGTAAAAATCGTTGTTCACAAAATCCTGTACTTCGGACCCTGCTGTCTCGACTGATTTACGCAACCCGTAAGTGGCCACCGCAGGAGACGGCGAATTTCCGAATACATGAACGGTCATGCGAAACTCGTCTAACGGCTGATCGAAATCATTTTCCCGGTGCCACAAAAATCGTAAGAAATTTCGATGGTCCTTTCACGCGGAAGTTGTGGAACATTTGTTCTACGTCGGCCGTCACGGCAACTCGTTCACGACGAAACCGGAGTAAAATGCCTTCCTTTTATGAGTGAGTTGATAGACTGATTTATCATGAATTCGAGGCTGTAAAAGAAACCTGTCGTGATAGCCTGCAATCAAAATCGTTGAGGCTTCCCACATTTCTAAAACCAATTCAAATCCCCGCTCAAATCATAGTTTCTTAAACCAACTCAAATCATAGTTTTTTTTATTAATATAAGACATGGATTCAGCGCCATTACGTCCATGATCTTGATCTAAAAAATTTTCACATTTTAACGGGGCTTTTACCGAGTCTGTGTTGAGCATGTTGTTAGTATCATACTAGTAAGTGAAAATTCACGCAATGACTCAAATACAAATGTATCTCAGTACATTGGCTGTCCACGTGATAAGAAGATTTGTTTCACAAAATTCCTAAGTCAATGGAATGCTCCTTATAAATAAACCTTTCTGACATTTGCATTAATAAGTCATACACACGTGACATGCAAAAAGCAGGCCTAGGATTTTAAATGTACTCATAGCTGTTAATCGCCCTTCCCTTTATTAGCTTGCTGAAAGGATATCCATCTTGTTATAAGGTGATATCAGATGAAAACTGTCGCATATTTTTTTTTTCGCGAATCCAACAGTAGAGATATCAACAATATCATAAATTATCATAAAAATATGAAAACAAATCCATAAGCCTTTTAATAAGCAAATTGTAGAATATAAGAAACTAAATGAGAAATACATGTAATTTGAAATTATAACTTAGTCAAACTCTAAGGATTCAAAGCAGGCAATTAATCGGACACCCGCAAAAATTGAACGACCAATTAATCGGACAGTAATCGATTATGCAAACATTACTAAACTTGATGTTTTAAACACAATTGTTTATTTCATCTTAAGCTATCATTGTCAATGTCAATGTAGAGAAACTATCAATCGCCCTTTGAGATAAAAATAAAAATATTAATAAAATCATTGCAGTTTGTAAGTAAATTCCAAATATGTGCCAAGCGGTGAAGGAAATAAATGTACACACCCTGATGATCAATCGAAAATTTTCAACATTTTAAATTGTCCAGAATACAAAAAGAGACGTTAAAAAGTTCCATAAATGAGAAAGGTATAAAACCAACTAACCTTTGTTCCTAGTCGATATTGTAAAGTGTTCATACAGCCCCAAAACCACAAAAAAATCTTGGGGAAAATTACAAACAACTAGGATTTTTCCATCGGACAGTGATCAACTTCCGTGATCGCTTACTGTCCGGTTATACACTGTGGTAATTTCATTGTTCAAGACGTTCCTGTGGATTTTTCTCCCGGTTCTGTGTCCGAATGCCAGGCGTGTATTTTGAAAAAAAGAAATAGTTACTTATTCGACATTCCATATTTCGATCCACATTTCAAGATATTACTTTGGCGAATATCGAATAAGGAATTGGTTACTTATTTAACATTCGAGCTTTGAAAAAGGAGAACAGTTTTGTCACTCATTTGACTTATTTTACTCTTTATCAAAATATTTTAAAATGTTGAAAACAAGTTACTGTTAGTTTGTGAATAATAAAATGTGGGATACAATGAAATAACTCTTTTAAATGCTTTCTTTCGGCTTTAACTGTTGGTCCAATATCTTAAAATTTCTTTTAATTATGCCTCACTCAAATTGTCCGGGTCCGGTAGTCCTTCAGTCTGTCCGTTCGTCTGTCCGTCCCAAATGTTGCGGGATGGGGCATTATTTCTTTTGGACATTTTCTTGTTTTACATGTGGTTTTACAAAATTATTTCACTAGCCAAATAACCTTAAATGATGAAAAATGTCTCTATTTCTTTAAAAAGTTATAGTAAAGAAGTAAATAAATCCTACAGTTTCGATTACTACGGGACCAGGCTTGAATAAAAGTGGGGATCATGGATGCAAAACATATATGTTTCTTATTAGCCAAAACTTTCGGTTAATTGATCATGAGAAATCCAGGTTCAAAAAGTGTAAAATAGTCAAGTATGATACTATGCCACCCCTAGTCCATCTGCGGATAAATCCCTACAGTTTGCATGACCAGTAGGACCTGGTGAGAACAACAATAGGGTCCATGGGATCCGAAACCTTGATAGTCTTTATTAGCATTAGCTTCCGGTTAATGAGTAATCGAAGTCCAAAAAGTGTAAAATAGCCATGATGGTACTATGTCCCCTACCTCTGACTAAAAATTGCTACGGTTTGCATTGCGATGAGACCTAAGAAAATAAAAGTGGGGGCCATGGGGTCAAATTTAACCTATATGGTCCTTATTTGTCAAAACTTCCGGTTCTTAACCTATCGAGATCTAAAAAGGGGTAAAAAGCCACAATGGTACTATGTCCACCCCTTGCAAAAAATCCTTACGGTTTGCATGGCTATGGGATATAGTGAGAATAAAGGTTTGGCATTGGAGTCACAACCTACATGCATATGGTCCTTTTGCCAAATATTCCGGTTTTTAAGAAATCGTGGTCCACAATGGTACTATTTCCATTCCCTGCAGAAATGTTTCCACAGTTTGCATAGCTATGGGACTTCGTGAGAATAAAATTGGGGGCCATTGGGACAAAAACCTGCAGACAGTACCATTGCTGCTATTTTACACTTTTTGGACCTTGATATCTTAACAACCGGATTCTCCTGCCGTGGGGGGGGGGGGGGGGCAGACATAGAACCATTGTGGCTATTTTACACTTTTTTGGACCTCGATATCTTAACAACCGGAAGTGGTTGCAATTAAAAAAACTATATAAGTTGTGGGCCCCATGTTCCCCTCTTTTTGTCCAACTAGGCCCCATAGCCTTGCAGACCTCGGAATTTTTCTGCACGAGGGGGGGGGGGCAGACATTGTACCATTGTGACTATTTTACACTTTTTTATTCACCTGGTGAGCTATTGCCATCATTTGGCATCCGTCGTCTTCGTCGTCATCGTCGTCGTCATCGTCGTCGTCGTCGTCGTTAACCTTTCTTTGAAATTCTTCTCCTCTGAAACTACTGAAGGGATTGCTTAGACACTTTGCACACTTTATCTATGAGATGTCCTCTACTAAGATTGCACGAATGGTGACTGCTGACCAAAAGACATGGCCGCCGTGGTTAAAAATTGATCAAGAGTGTCAGACTAATGTTTGTGGCTTGTAAATCAAAAAGTATAACAGATAGATTAAATCTGATGCCAACCCACTGCTTCAGCATCAAAAGCTCTACAAAAGTCTCCATATGGTAACAATTGTCAGATGAACCCTTATAGGGGTAACATCCCCTTAAAGGTGAAAACTAACGGTTTTTCATGTTTTTGCCCTATAGTATGAATACTATTGCAGATAGAAAAAAGCTGTTGCTTGCTTAAATGTTCAGCTCTTTTACCTCTACAAAAGTTACCATAAGGTCGAAGTCGTCAGATGGCCCCTTATATATGGGTTACGGCGCCTAAAATGACGTTTTCGTGTTTTTGACCTATGGAATGAAAACTATAGCAGACAGAGAGAAGCTGTTGCTTTCTTAGATGTTCAGCATATTAAGCTATACAAAAGTAGGGGTTACGGCCCCTATATGATTTTTTTTTAATGTTTAAGGCCTATAGAATGAAAACTGTGTATTTTTAAGTTCGACACGTGAAAGATGATACCATTCCAGAACACCATCGCAAACATTGCTCGAGCTTCCTTTATAAAATTTGGTATCCTGATACGAATTTAACTTTTCTTATTAACCACCAGCACCTTTGAAGCCATTTTGATACGTTGTGAGCTTTTTTTTACCTAGGGCCAAAGGCAAAACAGACCAAATGAGTGTATTAACATGTATTTTCATGATCACAATTCAATGTTACCCCTTTGGTACACCTTTGCTTCTTTCAAGTCACTGGTGGTTTTTTTAGTGAAATTAAAATTTGATAAATTATTTTTTTATTTCAAGTTTTCAATTACAAAACATTAAATTAAATTTTAGAAATATACATTATTGTTGATAATATTCTTAAATACAACAATAACATTTAAATTCATATAATCAGGTTATAATAACGCCAAGTACAGGTACTGTAACAATAAGAAAAATACTTATTGTTACTTCCATTAAAACAGGCCCGCGTCTGTTACACTATTTTCCGTTAGTCCGTCCTTCCGGTGTCGGGTAACAATATTTTTTTTCTTATTCTTACTTTTCCATGTAACTGTATCCTGTGCCAAAATGAAAACCATATTAAAGTTGTTTTTCCCCTTTGTGTAAAATTTTGGGAAAAAATTGCCACCGATTGTGCCACTTTTACAAGTAGGGTAACAAACAATAAAAGCTAATAAACTAAGAAGCAAGCAGGCACCAATGGGGCATTCGAGTGTCAAAAGTCCGAAGGGGCAACGACAAAACCGGTAAACATGAACAAGAACAACACGAGTAAAAAAAAAACACACAATCAACCGAACAGAAATAAACAACGCGAATTCAAGTCGTAACAAGAGTGAACGCGGGTGCCCTGGAAAAGTAAGCGGTTCCTGTCTGCTATATAGCACACCCGTCGCGCTGCTAATTTCCAATTTAGTGACCGGTAGAACAGTAGAACCTTTAAGTTGCGATTAGCACAACAATGTAGGGCCATGCAAATGCAATGCTTTTATTGTGTGCACTATATTTTAAAGCAACGCAACGATTGATTTTCCCGCAAGTTCGCGGTTTTTTTTCTAGTAAGAAATAAAAGAAACAAAGAGGTACCAGTCCGAAAGGGAAACGAAAAACTCGGTAAATACGATCAAGAACAGCACGAGGAAACACAAAACATAAATCAACCGAACAGAAATCAAAAACCCCAGCTCAAGTCGTAACAAGAGTGAACTCAGGTGCTCCGGTAGAGTAAGCGGTTCCTGCCTGCTATAGCACCCATCGCACTGCCAATTTCCAATCCGTTAAAGGGAGATAACAACAAAACCCAGACAAACTAACATCTGCACTCATTTGAAATCCCATATTTGTCTATGAGCGCATGATGTCTTCTGTAAAATTTCTTGAGTGAAGACAGCAACCGAGGAGCAACATAAACATGTGTGAGCAATTTTTGTGTCAGACGTGACGCTCTGCTAAAGAAATCGATGTAATTCTCGCAATCTCTGGAGTAACGAATCAATTGTGATACGTAAATTCATAAGCTGGAGCGGACAGAATGTTGCTACACAAGAAGGGAAAGTTGACGATTGGAAAGTTTAAGTCATCACGTTTGTCATAGAGCTTTGTTGGGTTAGGGTTTAGGGTTAGGGTTAGGGTAAGGGTTAGGAAAATGGATGTTGCATTAGAGCTTATTGAGTCCTTCAAAGAATTGATTCTCCCACAGCTTTAACCCATTCTGACAAAACGTTACTTTCTTTCTCCTGTTCTTTCTTGGTCCATTTTCTGGCATAGTCTTCAATTGAATCCATAATTGTTTTAAAATTATGGTTCCAGTTGACACGCCTTGGCTCACGATGCTTTGGTCCTTTAGTCAAAACATCGTGAAGTAAGCCAAATTCCACGATGTTGCAGTCACCAGTGATAACGTGGCCAGAGGGACTATCACTGAATGGGGACTTTTCACAAGAACAGTTGGGCAGTTTTGCCTGAGGTCATTGATTTGGAAATCGCCAACATTTGTTTGTAGTTGAAGACCTTTTGTGTTGTGCAATAGTGGATGAATAGGTATAAGGAATAAGTTACCAAGTTGACTGTTTCATGTCAATAAAGTGCAAATCTCATGTGTCTTTTAGCTGTGAAGAGCTGTTACCTATTCGTTTCCCATTCGTTGCCTATTCGAACTAGAGTATATCGGCCCTATTCAAAGACTTTTTATTTCGATAAATGAGGTTACTGGCAGTCAGACTTGACATAATCTACCTTTCGATGACAATAAAGTGCAGATCTCATGTGTCTTTTAGCTGTGAAAAGCCTGTTACCTATTCGTTTCCCATTCGTTACCTATTCGAACTAGCGTATATCGGCCCTACCAAAAGACTTTTTATTGGGATAAATGAGGTAACTGGCAGCCAGACTTGACATAATCTATTTTTTCATGACAATAAAGTGCAGATTGCATGTGTCTTCTAACTGTGAAAAGCTTGTTACCTATTCATTTCCCATTCGTTGCCTATTCGAACTAGCGTATATCGGCCCTACAAAAAGATTTTCTATTAGGATAAATAAGGTTACTGGCAGTCAGATTTGAAATAATCTATCTTTTCATGACAATAAAGTGCAGATCTCATGTGTCGTTTAGCTATGAAAAGCCTGTTACCTATTCGTTTCCCATTCGTTGCCCATTCGAACTAGCGTATATCGGCATACAAAAAGACTTTTTATTGAGATAAATGAGGTTACTGGCAGTCAGACTTGACATAATCTATCTTTTTATGACAATAAAGCACAGATCGCATGCGTTTTCTAACTGTGAATAGTCTGTTACCTATTCGTTTCTCATTCGTTGCCTATTCAAACTAGAGTATATCGGCCCTACAAAAAGATTTTTTATTGGGATAAATGAGGTTACTGGCAGTCAGACATGACATAATCTATCTTTTTATGACAATAAAGCACAGATCGCATGCGTTTTCTAACTGTGAATAGTCTGTTACCTATTCGTTTCTCATTCGTTGCCTATTCAAACTAGAGTATATCGGCCCTACAAAAAGATTTTTTATTGGGATAAATGAGGTTACTGGCAGTCAGACTTGACATAATCTATCTTTTCATGACGATTAAGTGCAGATCTCATGTGTCGTTTAGCTGTGAAAAAGCCTATTACCTTTTCGTTTCCCATTCGTTGCCTATTCGAACTAGCGTATATCGGCCCTACAAAAAGATTTTTTATTGGGATAAATGAGGTTACTGACAGTCAGACTTGAAATATTTAATATTTTCATGACAATAAAGCGCAGATTGCATGTGTCTTCTAACTGTGTATAGCCTGTTACCTATTCGTTTCCCATTCGTTGCCTATTGGAACTAGCGTAAATCGGCCCTACTAAAAGACTTTCTATGGGATAGATGAGGTTACTGGCAGTCAGACATGACATAATCTATCTTTTTATGATAATAAAACACAGATCGCATGCGTTTTCTAACAGTGAAAAGCCTGTTACCTATTCGTTGCCTATTCGAACTAGCGTATATCGGCCCTATACAAAAAGATTTTTTATAGGGATAAATGAGGTTACTGGCAGTCAGACTTGAAATCATCTATCTTTTCATGACAATAAAGTGCAGATCTCATGTGTCGTTTAGCTGTGAAAAACCTGTTACTTATTCGTTTCCCATTCGTTGCTTATTCGAACTAGCGTATATTGGCCCTACTAAAAGGCCTTTTATTGAGATAAATGAGGTTACTGGCAGTCAGACTTAACATAATCTATCTTTTCATGACAATAACGTGCAGATTGCACGTGTCTTCTAACTGTGAATAGCCTGTTACCTATTCGTTTCCCATTCGTTTCCTATTCGAACTAGCGTATATCGGCCCTACTAAAAGACTTTCTATTGGGATAAATGAGGTTACTGGCAGTCAGACATGACATAATCTATCTTTTTATGACAATAAAGCACAGATCGCATGCGTTTTCTAACAGTGAAAAGCCTGTTACCTATTCGTTGCCTATTCGAACTAGCGTATATCGGCCCTATACAAAAAGATTTTTTATTGGGATAAATGAGGTTACTGGCAGTCAGACTTGAAATAATCTATCGTTTCATGACAATAAAGTGCAGATCTCATGTGTCGTGTAGCTGTGAAAAGCCTATTACCTATTCGTTTCCCATTCGTTGTGTATTCGAACTAGCGTATATCGGCCATACAAATATTCTTTTTGGGGATAAATGAGGTAACTGGCAGTCAGACTTGACATAATCTATCTTTTCATGACGATTAAGTGCAGATCTCATGTGTCGTTTAGCTGTGAAAAAGCCTATTACCTTTTCGTTTCCCATTCGTTGCCTATTCGAACTAGCGTATATCGGCCCTACAAAAAGATTTATTATTGGGATAAATGAGGTTACTGACAGTCAGACTTGACATAATCAATCTTTTCATGACAATAAAGCGCAGATTGCATGTGTCTTCTAACTGTGAATAGCCTGTTACCTATTCGTTTCCTATTCGTTGCCTATTCGAACTAGCGTATATCGGCCCTACA
This sequence comes from Arcuatula senhousia, assembly GCA_963971305.1. Lineage (NCBI taxonomy): Eukaryota > Metazoa > Mollusca > Bivalvia > Mytilida > Mytilidae > Arcuatula > Arcuatula senhousia. The sequence continues at coordinate 35,214 of CAXARO010000473.1, read as the reverse complement.
AAAAGATTTTTTATAGGGATAAATGAGGTTACTGGCAGTCAGACTTGAAATCATCTATCTTTTCATGACAATAAAGTGCAGATCTCATGTGTCGTTTAGCTGTGAAAAACCTGTTACTTATTCGTTTCCCATTCGTTGCTTATTCGAACTAGCGTATATTGGCCCTACTAAAAGGCCTTTTATTGAGATAAATGAGGTTACTGGCAGTCAGACTTAACATAATCTATCTTTTCATGACAATAACGTGCAGATTGCACGTGTCTTCTAACTGTGAATAGCCTGTTACCTATTCGTTTCCCATTCGTTTCCTATTCGAACTAGCGTATATCGGCCCTACTAAAAGACTTTCTATTGGGATAAATGAGGTTACTGGCCGTCAGACATGACATAATCTATCTTTTTATGACAATAAAGCACAGATCGCATGCGTTTTCTAACAGTGAAAAGCCTGTTACCTATTCGTTGCCTATTCGAACTAGCGTATATCGGCCCTATACAAAAAGATTTTTTATTGGGATAAATGAGGTTACTGGCAGTCAGACTTGAAATAATCTATCGTTTCATGACAATAAAGTGCAGATCTCATGTGTCGTTTAGCTGTGAAAAGCCTATTACCTATTCGTTTCCCATTCGTTGTCTATTCGAACTAGCGTATATCGGCCATACAAATATTCTTTTTGGGGATAAATGAGGTAACTGGCAGTCAGACTTGACATAATCTATCTTTTCATGACGATTAAGTGCAGATCTCATGTGTCGTTTAGCTGTGAAAAAGCCTATTACCTTTTCGTTTCCCATTCGTTGCCTATTCGAACTAGCGTATATCGGCCCTACAAAAAGATTTTTTATTGGGATAAATGAGGTTACTGACAGTCAGACTTGGCATAATCAATCTTTTCATGACAATAAAGCGCAGATTGCATGTGTCTTCTAACTGTGAATAGCCTGTTACCTATTCGTTTCCCATTCGTTGCTTATTCGAACTAGCGTATATTTGCCCTACTAAAAGGCCTTTTATTGAGATGAATGAGGTTACTGGCAGTCAGACTTAACATAATCTATCTTTTCATGACAATAACGTGCAGATTGCATGTGTCTTCTAACTGTGAATAGCCTGTTACCTATTCGTTTACCATTCGTTTCCTATTCGAACTAGCGTATATCGGCCCTACTAAAAGACTTTCAATTGGGATAAATGAGGTTACTGGCAGTCAGACATGACATAATCTATCTTTTTATGACAATAAAGCACAGATCGCATGCGTTTTCTAACTGTGAAAAGCCTGTTACCTATTCGTTGCCTATTCGAACTAGCGTATATCGGCCCTACAAAAAGATTTTTTATTGGGATAAATGAGGTTACTGGCAGTCAGACTTGAAATAATCTATCGTTTCATGACAATAAAGTGCAGATCTCATGAGTCGTTTAGCTGTGAAAAGCCTGTTACCTATTCGTTTCCCATTCGTTGTATATTCGAACTAGCGTATATCGGCCCTACAAAAAGATTTTTTATTGGGATAAATGAGGTTACTGACAGTCAGACTTGAAATATTTAATATTTTCATGACAATAAAGCGCAGATTGCATGTGTCTTCTAACTGTGTATAGCCTGTTACCTATTCGTTTCCCATTCGTTGCCTATTCGAACTAGCGTAAATCGGCCCTACTGAAAGACTTTTATTTCGATAAATGATGTTACTGGCAGTCAGACTTGACATAATCAATCTTTTCGTGACAGTAAAGTACAGATTGCATGTGTCTTCTAACTGTGAAAAGCCTGTTACCTATTCGTTTCCCATTCGTTGCTTATTCGAACTAGCGTATATTGGCCCTATTAAAAGGCCTTTTATTGAGATAAATGAGGTTACTGGCAGTCAGACTTAACATAATCTATCTTTTCATGACAATAACGTGCAGATCTCATGTGTCTTCTAACTGTGAATAGCCTGTTACCTATTCGTTTCCCATTCGTTGCCTATTCGAACTAGCGTAAATCGGCCCTACTGAAAGACTTTTATTTCGATAAATGATGTTACTGGCAGTCAGACTTGACATAATCAATCTTTTCGTGACAGTAAAGTGCAGATTGCATGTGTCTTCTAACTGTGAAAAGCCTGTTACCTATTCGTTTCCCATTCGTTGCTTATTCGAACTAGCGTATATTGGCCCTATTAAAAGGCCTTTTATTGAGATAAATGAGGTTACTGGCAGTCAGACTTAACATAATCTATCTTTTCATGACAATAACGTGCAGATTGCATGTGTCTTCTAACTGTGAATAGCCTGTTACCTATTCGTTTCCCATTCGTTTCCTATTCGAACTAGCGTATATCGGCCCTACTAAAAGACTTTCTATTGGGATAAATGAGGTTACTGGCAGTCAGACATGACATAATCTATCTTTTTATGACAATAAAGCACAGATCGCATGCGTTTTCCAACAGTGAAAAGCCTGTTACCTTTTCGTTTCCCATTCGTTTCTTATTCGTATATCGGCCCTACAAAAAGATTTTTTATTGGGATAAATGAGGTTACTGGCAGTCAGACTTGAAATAATCTATCTTTTCATGACAATAAAGTGCAGATCTCATGTGTCGTTTAGCTATGAAAAGCCTGTTACCTATTCGTTTCCCATTCGTTGCCTATTCGAACTAGCGAATATCGGCCCTACTAAAAGACTTTTTATTGGGATAAATGAGGCTACTGGCAGTCAGACTTGACATAATCAATCTTTTCATGACAATAAAGCGCAGATTGCATGTGTCTTCTAACTGTGAATAGCTTGTTACCTATTCGTTTCCCATTCGTTGCCTATTCGAACTAGCGTATATCGGCCCTACTAAGAGACTTTTTATTGGGATAAAAGAGGTTACTGGCAGTCAGACTTGACATAATTTATCTTTTCATGACATTAAAGTGCAGATCTCATGTGTCGTTAAGCTATGAAAAGCCTGTTACCTATTCGTTTCCCATTCGTTGCCTATTCGAACTAGCGTATATCGGCCCTACTAAAAGACTTTTTATTTCGATAAATGAGGTTACTGGCGGTTAGACTTGACGTAATCAATCTTTTCATGACAATATAGTGCAAATTGCATGTCTCTTCTAACTGTGAATAGCCTGTTACCTATTCGTTTCCCATTCGTTGCATATTCGAACTAGCGTATATCGGCCCTACTAAAAGACTTTTTATTGGGATAAAAGAGGTTACTGGCAGTCAGACTTGACATAATCTATCTTTTTATGACAATAAAGCACATATCGCATGCGTTTTCTAACTGCGAAAAGCCTGTTACCTATTTGTTTCCTATTCGTTTCTTATTCGAAATACCGAAAATCTGCCCTACCAATAGATAAATTATTGGGTAAATGAGGTTACAGGCAATGAGACTTGATATAATTGACCTTTTCATGTCAATAAAGTGTAGGTCTCATGTGTCTTCTAGCTGTGAAACTCTTGTTGCCTATTCGTTTCCCATTCGTTACCTATTCGAAATAGCGTTAATTTGCCCTACCATTAGATTAATTATTGGGATAAATGAGGTTACAGGCAATGAGACTTGACATAATTAACCTTTTCATACCAATAAAGGGTTGATCTCATGTGTCTTTTAGCTGTGAGAAGCCTGTTACCTATTCGTTTCCCATTCGTTTCTTATTCGAAATACAGAAAATCTGCCCTACCAATAGATTGATTATTGGGATAAATGAGGTTAGAGCCTTTTCATGTCAATAAAGTGTAGGTCTCATGTGTCTTCTAACTGCGAAAAGCCTGTTACCTATTCGTTTCCTATTCGTTTCTTATTCGAAATACAAAAAATCTGCTCTACCAATAGATTGATTATTGGGATAAATGAGGTAAGAGGCAATGAGACTTGACATAATTAACCTTTTCATAGCAATAAAAGGATTGATCTCATATGTCTTCTAGCTGTGAGAAGCCTGTTACCTATTCGTTTCCCATTCGTTTCTTATTCGAAATACCGAAAATCTGCCCTACCAATAGATTGATTATTGGGATAAATGAGGTTAGAGGCAATGAGACTTGACATAATTAACCTTTTCATGTCAATAAAGTGTAGGTCTCATGTGTCTTCTAGCTGTGAAACGCTTGTTACCTATTCGTTTCCCATTCGTAACCTATTCGAAATAGCGTTAATTTGCCCTACCATTAGATTAATTATTGGGATAAATGAGGTTACAGGCAATGAGACATGACATAATTAACCTTTTCATAGCAATAAAGGGTTGATCCCATGTGTCTTTTAGCTGTGATAAGCCTGTTACCTATTCGTTTCCTATTCGTTTCTTATTCGAAATACAGAAAATCTGCCCTACCAATAGATTGATTATTGGGATAAATGAGGTAAGAGGCAATGAGACTTGACATAATTAACCTTTTCATAGCAATAAAAGGATTGATCTCATATGTCTTCTAGCTGTGAAAAGCCTGTTACCTATTCGTTTTCTATTCGTTTCTTATTCGAAATACAGAAAATCTGCCCTACCAATAGATTGATTATTGGGATAAATGAGGTTAGAGGCAATGAGACTTGACATAATTAACCTTTTCATGTCAATAAAGTGTAGATCTCATGTGTCTTCTAGCTGTGAAACGCCTGTTACCTATTCGTTTCCTATTTGCAATATCGTCAATCTGCCCTACCAAAAGATTAATTATTGCAATAAGTGAGGTTACAGGCAATGAGACTTGACATAATTAACCTTTTCATAGCAATAAAGGATTGATCTCATATGTCTTTTAGCTGTGAGAGGCCTGTTACCTATTCGTTTCCCATTCGTTTCTTATTCGAAATACCGAAAATCTGCCCTACCAATAGATTGATTATTGGGATAAATGAGGTTAGAGGCAATGAGACTTGGCATAATTAACCTTTTCATGTCAATAAAGTGTAGGTCTCATGTGTCTTCTAGCTGTGAAACGCTTGTTACCTATTCGTTTCCCATTCGTTACCTATTCGAAATAGCGTTAATTTGCCCTACCATTAGATTAATAATTGGGATAAATGAGGTTACAGGCAATGAGACTTGATATAATTCACCTTTTCATGTCAATAAAGTGTAGGTCTCATGTGTCTTTTAGCTGTGAAATGCTTGTTACCTATTCGTTTCCCATTCGTTTCTTATTCGAAATACCGAAAATCTGCCCTACCAATAGATTGATTATTGGGATAAATGAGGAAAGAGGCAATGAGACTTGACATAATTAACCTTTTCATAGCAATAAAAGGATTGATCTCATATGTCTTCTAGCTGTGAAAAGCCTGTTACCTATTCGTTTCCTATTCGTTTCTTATTCGAAATACAGAAAATCTGCCCTACCAATAGATTGATTATTGGGATAAATGAGGTTAGAGGCAATGAGACTTGACATAATTAACCTTTTCATGTCAATAAAGTGTAGATCTCATGTGTCTTCTAGCTGTGAAACGCCTGTTACCTATTCGTTTCCTATTTGCAATATCGTCAATCTGCCCTACCAAAAGATTAATTATTGCAATAAGTGAGGTTACAGGCAATGAGACTTGACATAATTAACATTTTCATAGCAATAAAGGATTGATCTCATATGTCTTTTAGCTGTGAGAGGCCTGTTACCTATTCGTTTCCCATTCGTTTCTTATTCGAAATACCGAAAATCTGCCCTACCAATAGATTGATTATTGGGATAAATGAGGTTAGAGGCAATGAGACTTGGCATAATTAACCTTTTCATGTCAATAAAGTGTAGGTCTCATGTGTCTTCTAGCTGTGAAACGCTTGTTACCTATTCGTTTCCCATTCGTTACCTATTCGAAATAGCGTTAATTTGCCCTACCATTAGATTAATAATTGGGATAAATGAGGTTACAGGCAATGAGACTTGATATAATTCACCTTTTCATGTCAATAAAGTGTAGGTCTCATGTGTCTTTTAGCTGTGAAATGCTTGTTACCTATTCGTTTCCCATTCGTTTCTTATTCGAAATACCGAAAATCTGCCCTACCAATAGATTGATTATTGGGATAAATGAGGAAAGAGGCAATGAGACTTGACATAATTAACCTTTTCATAGCAATAAAAGGATTGATCTCATATGTCTTCTAGCTGTGAAAAGCCTGTTACCTATTCGTTTTCTATTCGTTTCTTATTCGAAATACAGAAAATCTGCCCTACCAATAGATTGATTATTGGGATAAATGAGGTTAGAGGCAATGAGACTTGACATAATTAACCTTTTCATGTCAATAAAGTGTAGATCTCATGTGTCTTCTAGCTGTGAAACGCCTGTTACCTATTCGTTTCCTATTTGCAATATCGTCAATCTGCCCTACCAAAAGATTAATTATTGCAATAAGTGAGGTTACAGGCAATGAGACTTGACATAATTAACCTTTTCATAGCAATAAAGGATTGATCTCATATGTCTTTTAGCTGTGAGAGGCCTGTTACCTATTCGTTTCCCATTCGTTTCTTATTCGAAATACCGAAAATCTGCCCTACCAATAGATTGATTATTGGGATAAATGAGGTTAGAGGCAATGAGACTTGACATAATTAACCTTTTCATGTCAATAAAGTGTAGGTCTCATGTGTCTTCTAGCTGTGAAACGCTTGTTACCTATTCGTTTCCCATTCGTTACCTATTCGAAATAGCGTTAATTTGCCCTACCATTAGATTAATAATTGGGATAAATGAGGTTACAGGCAATGAGACTTGATATAATTCACCTTTTCATGTCAATAAAGTGTAGGTCTCATGTGTCTTTTAGCTGTGAAATGCTTGTTACCTATTTGTTTCCCATTCGTTTCTTATTCGAAATACCGAAAATCTGCCCTACCAATAGATTGATTATTGGGATAAATGAGGTAAGAGGCAATGAGACTTGACATAATTAACCTTTTCATAGCAATAAAAGGATTGATCTCATATGTCTTCTAGCTGTGAAAAGCCTGTTACCTATTCGTTTCCTATTCGTTTCTCATTCGAAATACAGAAAATCTGCCCTACCAATAGATTGATTATTGGGATAAATGAGGTTAGAGGCAATGAGACTTGACATAATTAACCTTTTCATGTCAATAAAGTGTAGATCTCATGTGTTTTCTAGCTGTGAAAAGCCTGTTACCCATTCGTTTCCTATTTGCAATATCGTCAATCTGCCCTACCAAAAGATTAATTATTGCAATAAGTGAGGTTACAGGCGATGAGACTTGACATAATTAACCTTTTCATAGCAATAAAGGATTGATCTCATATGTCTTTTAGCTGTGAGAGGCCTGTTACCTATTCGTTTCCCATTCGTTTCTTATTCGAAATACCGAAAATCTGCCCTACCAATAGATTGATTATTGGGATAAATGAGGTTAGAGGCAATGAGACTTGACATAATTAACCTTTTCATGTCAATAAAGTGTAGGTCTCATGTGTCTTCTAGCTGTGAAACGCTTGTTACCTATTCGTTTCCCATTCGTTACCTATTCGAAATAGCGTTAATTTGCCCTACCATTAGATTAATTATTGGGATAAATGTGGTTACAGGCAATGAGACTTGATATAATTCACCTTTTCATGTCAATAAAGTGTAGGTCTCATGTGTCTTTAAGCTGTGAAATGCTTGTTACCTATTCGTTTCCCATTCGTTTCTTATTCGAAATACCGAAAATCTGCCCTACCAATAGATTGATTATTGGGATAAATGAGGTAAGAGGCAATGAGACTTGACATAATTAACCTTTTCATAGCAATAAAAGGATTGATCTCATATGTCTTCTAGCTGTGAAAAGCCTGTTACCTATTCGTTTCCTATTCGTTTCTCATTCGAAATACAGAAAATCTGCCCTACCAATAGATTGATTATTGGGATAAATGAGGTTAGAGGCAATGAGACTTGACATAATTAACCTTTTCATGTCAATAAAGTGTAGATCTCATGTGTTTTCTAGCTGTGAAAAGCCTGTGACCTATTCGTTTCCTATTTGCAATATCGTCAATCTGCCCTACCAAAAGATTAATTATTGCAATAAGTGAGGTTACAGGCAATGAGACTTGACATAATTAACCTTTTCATAGCAATAAAAGATTGATCTCATATGTCTTTTAGCTGTGAAAAGCCTGTTACCTATTCGTTTCCCATTCGTTTCTTATTCGAAATACCGAAAATCTGCCCTACCAATAGATTGATTAATGGGAGAAATGAGGTAAGAGGCAATGAGACTTGACATAATTAACCTTTTCATAGCAATAAAGGGTTGATCTCATGTGTCTTTTAGCTGTGAGAAGCCTGTTACCTATTCGTTTCCCATTCGTTTCTTATTCGAAATACCGAAAATCTGCCCTACCAATAGATTGATTATTGGGATAAATGGGGTTAGAGGCAATGAGACTTGATATAATTAACCTTTTCATGTCAATAAAGTGTAGGTCTCATGTGTCTTCTAGCTGTGAAACGCTTGTTACCTATTCGTTTCCCATTCGTTACCTATTCGAAATAGCGTAAATTTGCCCTACCATTAGATTAATTATTGGGATAAATGAGGTTACAGGCAATGAGACTTGATATAATTCACCTTTTCATGTCAATAAAGTGTAGGTCTCATGTGTCTTTTAGCTGTGAAATGCTTGTTACCTATTCGTTTCCCATTCGTTACCTATTCGAGATAGCGTTAATTTGCCCTACCATTAGATTAATCATTGGGATAAATGAGGTTACAGGCAATGAGACTTGACATAATTAACCTTTTCATGTCAATAAAGTGTAGATCTCATGTGTCTTCTAGCTGTGAAACGCCTGTTACCTATTCGTTTCCTATTCGCAATATCGTCAATCTGCCCTACCAAAAGATTAATTATTGCGATAAGTGAGGTAAGAGGCAATGAGACTTGACATAATTAACCTTTTCATAGCAATAAAGGGTTGATCTCATGTGTCTTTTAGCTGTGATAAGCCTGTTACCTATTCGTTTCCCATTCGTTTCTTATTCGAAATACCGAAAATCTGCCCTACCAATAGATTGATTATTGGGATAAATGAGGTAAGAGGCAATGATACTTGATATAATTAACCTTTTCATGACAATAAAATGCAGATAGCATGTGTCTTTTAGCTGTTTAAAGCCTGTTACCTATTCGTTTCCCATTCGTTGCCTATTCGAACTAGCGTATATTGGCCCTACTAAAATACCTTTTATTAGGAAAAATGAGGTTACTGACAGTCAGACTTGACATAATCTATCTTTTCATGACAATAAAGTGCAGATATCATGCGTCGTTAAGCTGTGAAAAGCCTGTTACCTATTTGTTTCCCATTCGTTGCCTATTCGAACTAGCGTATATTGGCCCTACTTAAAGACCTTTTATTGGGATAATTGAGGTTACTGGCAGTCAGACTTGACATAATCTATCTTTTCATGACATTAAAGTGCAGATCTCATGTGTCTTTCAGCTGTGAAAAGCCTGTTACTTATTCGTTTCCCATTCATTGCCTATTCGGACTAGCGTATATCGGCCCTACTAAAATACTTTTTATTGGGATAACTGAGGTAACAGGCAGTCAGACTTGACATGGTTAATCTTTTCATGACAATAAAGTGCAGATCTCATTTGTCTTTTAGCTGTGAAAAGCCTGTTACCTATTCGTTTCCCATTCGTTGCCTATTCAAGCAAGCGTATATTGGCCCTACTTAAAGACTTTTTTATTGGGATAAATGGGATAAATGGGGTAAATGGCAATCAGACTTGACATGGTTAATCTTTTCATAACAATAAAGTGCAAATCTCGTGTGTCTTTTAGCTGTGAAAAGCCTGATACCCATTCCTATATATTGCCTATCCAAACTAGCGTATATCGGCCCTCCGTACAAACTTTTTATTGGGATAAATGAGGTTACTGGCAGTCAGACTTGACATAATCTGTCTTTTCATGACAATAAAATGAAGATCGCATGTGTCTTCTAACTGTGAAAAGCCTGATACCTATTCGTTTCCTATTCGATCTAGCGTACATCGGCCTACTAAAATACTTTTTATTGGTATAAGTGAGGTAACAGGCAGTCAGACTTGACATAACCAATCTTTTAATGGCAATAAAGTGCCGATCGCATGTATTTTCTAGCTGTGAAAAGCCTGTTACCTATTCGTTTTCCATTCGTTGAACGAATAAGTAGCGAATAGGGAATAGGGAATAAGTAACGAATAGGGAATAGGGAATAAGTAACGAATAAGTAACGAATAGGGAATAGGGAATAAGTAACGAATAGGTAACGAATAGGGAATAGGGAATAAGTAACGAATAGGTAACGAATAGGGAATAGGGAATAGGTAACGAATAGGGAATAGGGAATAAGTAACGAATAGGTAACGAATAGGGAATAGGGAATAAGTAACGAATAAGTAACGAATAGGGAATAGGGAATAAGTAACGAATAGGTAACGAATAGGGAATAGGGAATAAGTAACAAATAGGGAATAAGGAATAAGTAACCAACTTGACGTCCATTATAAGGGGTCATCTGACAACTTTAACCCTATGGAGACTTTTGTAGAGCTAAATGAGCTGAACATTTAAGCAAGCAACAGTCTTTCTCTATCTACAATAGTTTTCATTCTGTAGGCCAAAAACATGCAAAAACGCTATTTTTCACCTTTAAGGAGCTGTAACCCCTATAAGGGATCATCTGACAACTTTGACCTTATGGAGACTTTTGTAGAGCTAAATGAGCTGAACATTTAAGCAATCAACAACTTTTCTCTATTTACAATAGTTTTCATTCTATAGGCCAAAAACACTATTTTTCGCTTTAAGGGGCTGTAACCCCTATAAGGGGTCATCTGACAACTTCGACCCTATGGAGACTTTTGTAGAGCTAAATAAGCTGAACATTTAAGCAAGCAACAGCTTTTCTCTATCTACAATAGTTTTCATTCTATAGGCCAAAAACATGCAAAAACGCTATTTTTCATCTTTAAGGGGCTGTAACCCCTATAAGGGATCATCTGACAACTTCGACCAAATGGAGACTTTAGTAGAATTTTTGATGCTGAAGCAGTAGGGTGGCATCAAATTTCACCTATCTCTTATACTTTTAGATTTACAAGCCAAAAACAGTAGTCTAACCCCCCTGGTCTATTTTTAGTAACGGTGGCCATGTTTTTTGACGGATCATAAATTGAAACACAAGTTTGGTGCAGGACACCCTAAGGATCATTCATACCAAGTTTCATTAAATTCTGTTCCGTAGTTTCAGAGGAGAAGATTTTTGAAAAATTGTTAACAGACGACGACAGACGACGACGACGGACGCCAAGTGACGGTAATAGCTCACATGGACCTTCGGTCCAGGTGAGCTAAAAAGGGGGTGATCCTGCCGGAAATTCCTAAAAAGTACCTTAACATACCTATGCAATCTAAAATCCCCACTTCAGTTCTAAGCACGGAGTGATAATAAACAACTATACCAAGTTTGGTTCTAATTGAACTTAAAATATCAGAGGATTTAGCGTTTTCAATGTAATCAGGAAATGCTGTGAAAATGCTCAATTTTGACAGTTTAAGGGCAATAACTCCTAAAAGGAAAGATCCTACAACGTTGACACTATTACATATTTTGTAGATCTTGATGTTCTTAACAATATGCAATTTAAATTTTTCAAATATCTTGTATAGTTTTCAAGATATTGACCTAAACAGGTGCAAAATTTGCAAAAAAAAATCCACAACAAGGGCAATAACTCCTACATGGGTTGTTAAATTTTCTTCAAAATTTTAGAGCAGGGAGATCTTGAGGTGCTGATTACTTTGACTTCGCCAGAATTTTGATATCTGTTACCGTTTTTGAGTTATTTGCAAACAAACTGCATTTTACCCCTATGTTCTATTTTTAGCCAATGCGGCCATGTTTTACGACGAATCAAAAATCCTAAATTTTTTCTAAGCACCGAATGCTAATAAACAATCATACCAAGTTTGGTTGCAATTGGACTAATGGTGTAAGAGAACTTAACGTTTCAAAAGTTGAAAAAGTTTACGGATGACGGACGCCAAGTGATGACAATTCCCTCTTTTCAGTTTACATAGGTTTTCTCCCATAAGCAGGAGTTATCTAACTTTGCAGGAGGTGTAATTTCTTAACCCCTCTGTTCTTTTCATGGAAAATGAAAGAAAAATCTAGAGAGATCTGAAAGAAATTAGGGATTTCCCTAAATTTCACAAGAACTTTACTATATAAAATCTTTAAAGTTTACATTTTTATCGCAGATTATTTAATAAGTATTTTTGTAAAAGGAAATGTTTTAAAAAGTTACATAACTATCTCTAAATGTGGGGAAATCCCTTTTCTTTCTGAACCCCTCAAATTTATCAAAGGATTTCAACAATAAATCCAGAGAAAATAAATTTCATACCTAGTGTAAAGTTAGATAACTCATGCATATGGGAGATATGGTCAGATGAGCTAAAAATGCCAAAATAAAAGAAAATAAAGGCTGTTTACATTCCAATCCAGAAGTCCTGCCTGAACTTTATATTACTTATAAAGATCATGTTGCGACTCGGTTGTTGCTCAGTTTGGCAACATGACGGGTGTGTTATAAAGAAGTGCTGTGAAATATCTTGCCTTATATTCGGACTTGTGATATCTGATTGCCTCTCTGTCACTCCTTGACTTCTCAGACGGCGGAAGTGACTGTAATATACGTAATTTGAAGAAGTTTCGATATTAATTAACGAAAGTGAATGAAATGTCATGGTTCTCAAACAGTTTTGCAAAATTAGATTGTTTTAAATGTCGTCCTACGTTAAAATTGTTCCTTCAAGTATAACTGCCATTGATTTTAATTATTATTTGGAGCAGGGCTATAAGAAAATACGTCTCATACAATCCCTTACAAAATTCTTTCTTCGTTATCAGCCACTAGTAGAAAAGTTCAAAATTGAGTTAAAAGATATGGTGGTTAAATGTTTTAATAAGTATTTGACTGGTCTGCTGTACTGAGATGATCACCTCAATATCCCTATTGTGTCTCACAACTATGTTGTGTTTTATGGTCATCACCGGATCCTAAGATCGCATTGGAAGAGGGAGGTTTGGCGACATAAAACCTGGTTTAACCCACCATTTCGTTTGAAATTCCTGTACCAAGTCAGGACCATTGCGATCCACCAACTTTCCGGTATGACTGATTCGTTTTTGTCGTCGTCTGTTAACAATTTTTCTCCTCTGAAACTGACCTACCCTGACCTAATCCTGTTATCCCCTTGTGGGGCAAAGGGCATCCACAACAGCTCTCCATCTAAGTCGGTCCATTGCAGCTCGTTTTGATTCTGCCCAGGTGATGTTACAAGTCTTCAGCTCAGCATCTATGGTTCGTCGCCAGGTGGTTGTTGGTCGATCTCTTCTCCTTTTGCCTTGAGGATTCCAATCCAGTGCTTGCCTTGTGATGTTGCTTTGAGGTCGCCTCAGTATATGTCCTATCCAATGCCATTTACGTTTCTTGATGGTGTTTAAGATGGATGACTGGCCTGTTCTATCCCATAGTTCTATGTTGCTGATCTTTTCTGGCCATCTGATTTGTAGGATCTGTCGGAGGCATTTGTTGACGAAAACCTGCAGGTCGTGCTCATTTTTCTTTGTTTGTTTCCAGGTTTCCGATCCATACAAAAGAACTGATTTGACATTGGTCTCAAAGATTCTCAGTTTGGTCTTTTGGCGGATGTTCTTGTTCTTCCATATCGGTCTTAAGGTCACAAAGGCGTGCCTGGCTTTACCCAATCTCGACTTAATGTCTTCGTCGGCTCCCCCACTCTTTGAGACAATACTTCCAAGATATGTAAACTTGTTGACGTCTTCGATGGATTGACCGTCTAGTGTGATGGCAGAATTGTTCTGGGTGTTTATTCTTAATGACTTTGTTTTAGAGGTGTTGATTTCTAGGCCGGTTGACTTTGCTGTATTATAGAGAGCTGCTGTTTTCAGTTGGATCTGCTGGAATTGGTGGGACAGTAGACTCACATCATCTGGAAAGTCAAGGTCTTCAAGCTTGGCAGTGAGTGACCATTGGATGCCTCTAGGTGGTGTCATGGAGGTTCTCATAATCCAGTCTATGACAACTGAAAAGATGAGAGGTGACAGTAGACAACCCTGACGTACTCCTGTGTGTACACTAAAGGATGGTGAGAGTGTGGAGTTGTGGATTACTTGGCATTTGTTGTTGTAGTAGAGCCCTTGGATGATCTTTACAAGTTTGTCTGGTAAGCCGTAGTGACGTAGAACCTTCCATAGTGTGTCTCGATCTACCATGTCAAAGGCCTTTTTGAAGTCCACGAAGTTGATATATAGGGGTGATTGCCATTCCAGTGACTGTTCAATGATGATGCGTAGTGTAGCAATTTGGTCAGTACATGAATCCTTGAGACAGTCTTAAGGGAGAAAAGTGTCGTCGGCAGATGTCTCCGCTTCATGCGTTCTCCCTTGGGTCGTTTCCGTAAACCATTTTAATATGTAAGTATCTGTTGCTTCAGTTTCTGTAGCCTGGGGGTCCAATGTAATTGGTAAGTGCGCAGCATAATTTGGTAAGTGACTATAAAGATGGCGGAAAAACCTCGCTTCGATCGACAACGGTCAGTTTTCTCTTCGTGTTTACAAAAGTTATACACATCTTATGAATAAAACCATGTTGCCTTTCGGCAATTATGAGTTATGAGAAATAGTACATAACAAAAATTTAATGCTTGATTTGCTTATTAAAAAGCTATTGAAGAAAAACCGGCCACTTGACAGCAATTTTTTTGTCATGCCGAAAAAAACAGGCTTTGTTTCAGGTACTCTGATCACAAACGTTAGGTTTTATGGTGTTTTGTCGTTCGTCAACAAGCATGGATATTCCCAAATATTTGTTTCTGTAAAAGAAACATGTATTTGTTGACATATTTACAATTATTTTATTGTTTGGTAAGTGAAAGTTAGTGTACTAAAAAAATTGGTAATGTATATTATTACAGTGCAAAAACTTTTGAAAGCACTTCTTTTAAATACTTTGCATAATATTTCTTTTGTTATCGATTTTTTTTAGGGGGGGGGGTATTCTAATCTTGATGTGTCCGATTGCTTTCTTATTAAGAATAATAAGAGTCCTGGCCTTGATAATATTAGTAATGAAATGCTCCAGGCATCACAATCCTATATTAACCCAAGTCTGTTGAAGCTGTTCAATGCTGTCTTTAGGTCAGGTCAGTACCCGGAACAATGGTCCAAAATTTATATATGTCCAATTTATAAAAGTGAAAATCCAGTAAAGCCAGAAAACTATAGAGGTATAGCTATTAATAATAGTATTGGGAAACTCTTTAATATAATACTTTGTAATCGCTTTGACAAATTTTTGTAAGATAATAAAGTAATACATGAAAGTCAAATTGGCTTTTTTAAAAAATCTGGTACCACAGATCACATATTTGTGTTGAAATGTATAATTGATAAATATCTAAAACAAGGGAATAAAAGATTATATGCCTGCTTCGTGGATTTTCGCAAGGCATTTGATAGAGTTATCCATGTTGGAATTATGTTCAAACTTTTAGAAAGAAATGTTAGTGGCTATTTTTATAGAAAACTAAAAAATATGTACTTAAATGATACTTTATGCATCAAAGTGGGCAACAAAATGACAATTATTTTTCAATGCCAAGGTTGGTGTACGACAGGGCGACGTACCTAGCCCTAACTTGTTCAAATTTTTCATAAATGATTTACCACAAAAATTGTTAGATCAGTCAGATTCAGTTACTTTAGATAACAGGAAAATCCCTTGCTTGTTGTATGCAGACGGCTTAGTCTTGATGACCGATTCTAAAAGATGTGACTGTCTACAAAATGAACTCGATATTTTGCAGGAGTATTGTAAAACATGGTGTCCAGATATAAATTAACAAAACCAAAGTTGTCGTATTTAATAACTCTGGTAAATTATTAAATGAAGAATTTCTAATTGGCATTTAAAAGATTGAATGTGTAAAAAGCTATAAATATCTTGGTATAGTGTTGACAAAACTTGCCGTTTTACGGAAGCTAAGTCTAAGTTATATGAAAAGGCATTAAAAGCCAGTTTTAAACTATATAGAGACATGAAGGTGGTATCTCCATCAATTAAGGTTCTCCTTCACATTTTTGATCATACTATAAAACCCATTTGTTTATATGGGTGCGAGAACGGGGGATTATAAACGTAAAACCAAAAAGAAAGCAATTGAATTTGTAATATGAAATATATACAAAGATTGGGAACAAGAAAAGCTTAACATGAAATTTTGTAAGTTTCTGTCAGGGGTCTCTAAACAGACTACAAATTTAGCAGTTCTATCAGAACTAGGGAGATTCCCATTGTGTTGTGACATTATAGTCCAAATTGTTATGTACTGGCATCGGTTGGAAAACCAGCCATCTGGGCTAATGCCATTTTCCTTGGTTTCGGTGGTCAAAGCTGAACTATATTATTAAAAGAGCACCTTCTTTGCTTCAAACATATTTCGTAAGTGATACTTTCAAACTCTTTTTAAATACAAAAAGCTCGAAACATTAGTTACATTTAATTCGTATAGGTTTTCACATTGATCATAAACTTATTTGTATTAGTATGCCTTTTAAAATAAAACTTAGAGTGTTAATTTAACACAAGACCATACTCATCATAGCAAGGTAACCGAATTGGCAATGTGAAATTAACATAACCGGAAAATATGTACATGTTCACGTACTTTGTCGGAAAAATCAAAGTTATTTGATTCAGCCTGCTAAACAGATTCATGTAGTAGAATAGAAATGAATCGGAAATCAAAAAAACATCTTTCTCATTAAAACGTTAACGCAAGAATAAAGATGTTTGCACTGTGATAATATTCATTACCAATTTTGTTTAGTACACCGACTTGCACTTACCAAAAAATAAAATAATTGTAAATATGTCAACAAATACATGTTTCTTTTACAGAAACAAATATTTGGGAATATCCATGCTTGTTGACGAACCACAAAACACCATAAAACCTTACGTTTGTGATCAGAGTACCTGAAACAAAGCCTGTTTTTTTCGGCATGACAAAAAAATTGCTGTCAAGTGGCCGGTTTTTCTTCAATAGCTTTTTAATAAGCAAATCAAGCATTAAATTTTTGTTATTTACTATTTCTCATAACTCATAATTGCCGAAAGGCAACATGGTTTTATTCATAAGATGTGTATAACTTTTGTAAACACGAAGAGAAAACTGACCGTTGTCGATCGAAGCGAGGTTTTTCCGCCATCTTAATAGTCACTTACCAAATTATGCTGCGCACTTACCAATTACACTGGACCCCCTGTTTTCTTCGTGATAGGGTTGCTGGCCCCATGCACAACCCTCCTCCTTTTTCAGCCGGGCTTGGGACCGTCCTTGGCGGAGTTGGACCGTCCCAGGACCATTGCGATCCACCAACTTTCCGGTATGACTGATTCGTTTTTGTCGTCGTCTGTTAACAATTTTTCTCCTCTGAAACTTCTGAACATAATTTATTTAAACTTAGTA
Source organism: Arcuatula senhousia (assembly GCA_963971305.1). Lineage (NCBI taxonomy): Eukaryota > Metazoa > Mollusca > Bivalvia > Mytilida > Mytilidae > Arcuatula > Arcuatula senhousia. The sequence continues at coordinate 17,657 of CAXARO010000473.1, read as the reverse complement.
TGATTGATCCTTAGGGTGTCCTGGAAATAAATTGTGTTTCGAGTTTTTGTCTGTCCAAAAATATGTGGCCGCCGTTGGTAAAATAGACCAAGGGGGTCAGACTTCTGTGTTTGGCTTGTATCCTTCCAATTAAGCATCAAAAGCTCTACAAAAGTCTTAATAGGGTTGAAGCTGTCAGATGACCCCTTATTGGCGTTATGGCCCTTTGAATAAGTCTCCGTTGGGTTGATGTTGTCAGATGACCACTTATAGGGGTAACTGTTAATAGAAAAGATCCTTATGGCTTAAGGACCATGTGAGCGATTCAGGCTCCTGGGAGACTTTTGTTACTATACAGGGGAGGGGGTAATACACTACTTTTGGGTAGTAAGGAAAATTGGTGAACAATTATGAAGTGGGAAAATTAAAGGACAATTTATTTATATATCTATTGTTCTTTTTTATCAGCTGAAATTTCCAATTGTTTAAATCCAAAATTGTTTAAAACACCAGGGTTTCTTTGTACATGTACTGCACATTGTCGATATCCTCTGTAACACAGAATTGAAGATGGCTTCCCTGTTCGAACTTTTTGGGTTTGCGTACTTTTTGCTATACAGGCAATACTGTAAAAAAAGAAGCAGATAGTTTACCAATTGGGCATTCGAATATCAAAAGTCTGAAAGGGCCGGCAAAATCAGCTAACACGAACAAGAAAAGCTAGAAGAAACAGACAACATGAAACAAACACAAAATAAAACAACTGAATAGCAATTAACATTAGCTCAAATCGTAACTAGAGTGAACTCATGTGCTCTGGAAGGGTAAGCAATGCTAGCAAATTCTATGTCACATAACCACAAAAATAAGATAAAGGTCAAAAGATGTTGATGCTGGTCTACGTGCTTATCTACGTGGGCATGCATTAACATTCCAAGTCTCATCAACCTAAGCCTATAGTTCCTGCATGAGATATGAAGGTGTTCATAAATCTATAAACTGACCCATTTTCTCTAAATAATGAAACACTTTTGGAAATTTTATTATAAAACCAAAATAGTCATAAAACCAAATATTCGTCCGCTATTGCCCCTGAAGTTCCAAATGTGTAAAACCTCGTGGACATTTTTTTTAGTAATTTGATAAGGCTAACTAAAGAAATAACCACACAAACGGCATGCTAATAGTACACGCGACCGAACAAAATAAGACAAATGAGTACATCAAAAGGGAACTATATTAAACAACAACGACTAGCTGCAATCATCCCCCCTTCCAAAAAAAAAAACCAAAAAGACCACACACTTTTTTGTCTTTTTCGGAAGTATTTGTTTGTTTATAGTTTTTCCTCCTTTTGCAACTGTATTTTACAAGTTGCAAACATTCTCAACGATTACCATTTCTTTTTTGTGAGAACTCCGTTCATTGCGTTAAATTTACGAATGAAATAAAGATTGAAGTAATCTTTTACCTGATATTGTGAATTATCGCCCCTGAATTGAAAATAAAAAAAAAACAGGCAAAAATCAGGCAAATAAGTTTTTAAGATAAAAATGTAAATAAAATAAAACAAAAATCATCTTTCAAATCACCAATAATTAACTAAAGTAATTAGCTCATTATGAGACAATTATTTGCAATGTGCATTTTAAACAACGGAAAGAGCTTGTGTCTACTTAAGCTATGAAAACAACGGTCCTGTCACACTCATCTCTTGATAATCGTTTCGTGTCATCTTGACATCTGTAAATCCAGTATATATATATATAACTTTATTCTCATCAACCAGTATTACATAGGTACAGAGAAATACTATATACATTATTTACAATATAACAAAAGAAAGAAAAAAAAACCACACACATACACAAAAGAAGAAGGAAAGAAAATACAGAAAATGATAACATCATAAACACATAGATCAAAGTACAATGTCATACAAAGCAATAAGACAGATAGTTAGTCAGGAAGACTCGTTTTTTTGTTAATTATTCTAATAAACTTACATAGTTTGTTGAGTTTAGCTTTGTTTTTAGATGTCATAGCTTCCTTGAACTTTAAAATATTAGGGTTTTGAATTAAATGTCCACTGATCAGTTTCTTTCTTTCTTGAGATAATATAGGGCATTCTAGAATATAGTGAAATTCATCCCCGATTTTTTCATTACAAAGCATACATTTCCTATCAGATCTAGCAATATTGTTCCATTTACCTGTCTCAATAGGAAGTTTATGATTAACCGTTCTAAATTTACAAAATAAAATTGAGTCTTTTTTATTCAACACTTCAAAATAGTTTTCAAAATCTAGTGAGTCTTTAAAAATCTTATAATTTGTTGCTTTTGCGCAGTTTTGGGTTTCATCGTGCCAGTTCTGTCGAAATTGATCAGTGAGACATTGTCGTACACTTTGTTTTAACCACATAGGGGAGGGAAATGTTTGCGAGTCCCAAATGTGAGGTAATCCACATTCGTTAAATATATTTTTTATATAGCCAAGCCAATGGAAATTCCTATTTTGATTATTTGAAATATGTAACATGAGTTTATATAGAATCGAACAAAGCTTCGTTTCTTTACCTGTAAGTAATTTAGACCAATACATAACCATTCTAGTTTTGATATCTACACTTAAAGGAAATCGTCCTAATTCACCGTAAACAAAACAGTTGGGTGTGGATGACTTTAACTTTAGCAGGAGTTTACAGAATTTAAGGTGGATTTTTTCTAATGATTGATAATTTTTAAATCCCCATAGTTCACAGCCGTATAAAAGTATTGGTTTAACCATCTTATCAAACAGTTCTAAATGACAAAAAATGGATAGGTTGTGGTATCTGCCTAGTTTGATTACTTCGTACATGGCTCTTGTGCCCTTCTCTGCTTGCGCTTTAATTGCAGAACCAAAGTTCCCTGTTTTGTTTAAATTCGTTCCGAGGTAGTTAAATTCTTTTACAATTTCTAGCTCTGTGTTATTAAAAACAAATCGAAGATTATTTGGAAGTCTTCCATTTGAAAAACATAAGATTTTTGTTTTTCCTATATTAACTTTCAGTTTCCACCTATTGCAATATTCAGAGAAGCTATTTAACTGCTGTTGGAGTCCTTCTGGTGACTCTGACATTAGTGCTGTGTCATCGGCGTATAAAAGTACAAATATTTTTAGGAAAACTCCGAGGGTACTTTCTAACTCATCGGTAATTGTTGTTAGTCCTGTATTGTTTTGGCTTTCGAGAAATGATTCGAGGTCATTAAGGAAAATAGCAAATAGAAAAGGGGACATATTTTCGCCCTGTCTAACGCCATTGTTACAAGAAAAGAAATCTGACTTCGCGTTGTTATATACAATATTAGATTTTATACTTTTATACATATTTTGGATTACAGCTAACATTTTGCCATTAATATTACTTAAAATCAATTTATGCCAGAGACCCGTTCTCCAGACTTTATCAAATGCCTTTTCGAAGTCTATAAAGGCACAGTAAAGTTTCTTTTTCTTAAGTTTGAGAAGTTCAAATAAACCGTGTAAAGTGAATAGGTTATCTGTGACGCTATATCCCTGTCTGAAGCCACTTTGATTTTCGTTGAGAATTCGGAATTCTTCTGAGTATTTATTGAGTCTTTCCGTAAGTACGGCCGTAAAGAGTTTCCCCAGACAGCTCACAATTGTTATGGGTCTAAAGTTTTTGGGATCTTGACTGTCCCCTTTATTTTTATAAATTGGTTTGATGCTCCCGATCAGCCAACTGTCGGGCAAAATACCCGTATCAAAAATAAGGTTGAACAACTTTTCGTAAATATGTATAAATTGGCCAGAAGTAGATTTAATATATTCATTAATTATTTGATCTTCACTGCTAGCTTTGTTGTTTTTAAGCTTTGAAATACATTTTAAGATTTCCTCCCTTTCTATGTAAAGATTGATGTCATTATTAATTTGATTTAATGCTTGATCGTCTAGGGCGGTTAAATTATTGTTTTCATTGTCGATAGGCGTCTCGTTTAGTTCCTTGAAAAATTCAAACAGCGTTTCAATTGGGATGTTAGGTTGTTTTTTATTATTTCTGCGACGAAGTGTTTTCCAGAATTCTTTCGGATTCTTATGGCGCATTTCTTTTATTTTTGTTGAAAGGTTATCTGAATATTCTCTTTGACATTTATCTATTATCGTTTTGTATCGCTTCTCTGCCTCTGCAAGTCGCAGTTTATTCAATTCAGTTCGGTTTTTTGAAAATTTTCTTCTAAATTTCCTATAATTTTTCCTTGCAAATTTGCATTCATAATTAAACCAGGGTTTTTCATCGGTTTTAAACTTTCTTGATGTTTTGGAATTTTCTCTGTACATGTACGTTCCAAAAGTGGTTTCTGCACTCTCAATAAAAATTTCACCGAGTTGTTCAACAAAAGTATTAATTTCTTGTTTTGACATATCTACAACTTCTTCTGAAAGTTTATAATACAAAGTATCTTTTTTGTTCAAGTTTATATTTCTTTTATATATATATCTTTATTCTCCAAAACCAGTTATGGTACAGAGACAAAAAAGTAATAATACAGAAATACAAAATATTACAGAAATACAGTGTAAAATTTACAATCAACATTTGTTTCAAAATGTGGAAGGTACAAAGTTCAAATATAGTGGACATGTAAATGTAGATCGATGACAAAAGATAATAATAATAATATATATATAATTATCCAATAATTAATAATAAGTGTTTAAAGTGCTAGGTTACCCTGGAGGATCTAACCTTTGATTTATGATGCGAATAAATTTGCACAAATTGTAGAGATCGGGTGGGTGTTGGCTGTTCATCAATTCCCTAAACTTCATAGTGTTTGGCCTTTTGTATAACTTAGGCTTAATGTATAATTTACGTTCTTCCCGTAGCGATGTGCATGTAAGTAAATAATGATATTCGTCTCCAATTTCTTGGGATTGACATAGATTGCATTTTCTGTTTTCCCTAGGAATATTTTGCCATCTTCCGCGTTCGATAGGCAATCTGTGGTTCATAGTCCTGAATCTACAAAGTGTGATACAGTTTCTGTCATTCACAATATTGAAGTAGTTTTCGAATTTAGGTTCGTCCTTGTATATTATGTAATTAAGAGCTTTAGGAGAATCTTGCACATACGATCGCCATTGTTGCATAAATTGGTCAGTTAAGGTTTGTTTAATTGAGCCACACAACCATGAAATATTAGGGAATCGCTGATCAGTCCACACTTGAGACTTGCCACACTCATCTAAGATGGATTTGATAAATCTTACCCAGGTAATATTATCATAATGGGTTAAAGATAGGCGGAATAAAATAGCAGGAAGTTTGTTTTCTTTGCCACTAACTAATTTAGCCCAGTATTTTACTGCTCTTAGTTTTATGTTTATATCGAGGGGATATCTTGCCAATTCACCGTAAATCATAAAATCAGGTGTAGACTTTTTAGCATTCATCAATAGCTTACAATCTTTGGAATTCATCATTCTTAGCATCGTTCCATTTTTTTATTGTTTTAATGTTAAAATCTTTTTGGTTTGTTTCGGTTTTAGATTCAAAGTTCTTAATAGTAGTTTGTAAACATATAGAAAGAGGACAATGTACATCGGAGAATAATTTAGAGAAATGCAATACATTACAAAATCTATCTACAAAATTTGCGTTACTAATACAATAATCTACAACACTTGCATTTCTACATGTGTAGTTTCCGTCTCTGTCACCTTCAATTCTACCATTAAGTATAAAAAAGTTGTTTCCCTTGCAGAAATCTAACAATAAAGAGCCAAACCTATTTTTAACTAAATCTTTACTTTTGCGTTCCCGGGGAATGCCGGCTAAATCTAGAAAATTTACACCATTTTCTATAAATTCGTTCGCTATATTCAAAAGGTCTTTGTCGTCAAATTGAAAAAAATCTCTTTCGTTAGAAGTTCGACTATTAAAATCGCCGACTAAAACAACGTTTTTGTACTGAGATGGCAAAGACAAAAACTCATTTTCTATTTCATTTATAGCATCTGGTGACGAATAAGACGTGTATTCAGGCGGAATATAAACTATACCAATCAATGCGTCTGTATCGCTGCCTAGTATTTTACAGTCAACTTTGAACCATAATATAAACTTTGAATCAGTTTCAATTGTTTTAATATATTTTTCAAACTTTTTTTTATAACCTAACATAATTCCTCCGGATTTTACTTTTGCAGATTTTTTTCTATTTTTCAGTTTCACAATGTACCAGGGGATTTCGACAATATCGTTGTCGTCTGTTTTTGTTTCAACCATACAGACAATATCATGTTTATTTATTAATTCTTCAAATTCAGGATAATGAAGTCTTTTTTTGACACCACAGCAGTTTAAAGTTAATATTTTTATTTTATCATCATTATTATCTTGGTTTTCTAAATGATCATAAAGGGTGTTTTCTGACAATGTTGAATTGCTTAGTGAAGTATCTTTAACTGTGTGATTTTCTGGAAGTTCTTGTATTTCAGCTTCGTTGTTAGAAAAAAAGGTAAGGGGGCTTTCATTATCATGTTTCATACTATTCTTATCAGAAATTGCAATTATATCGATGTTATCGTCACCAGTGCCGCTAAAACTAGGTACAATATAGGTATTGCTAACAAACATAATATCATTTTCATTTCTATTATTATTACAGTTAGAACTTTCAATGTAACATAAGGGTTTAACAGTTTTATTTACAAAATTTGTTTTGGTCAAATCACGGTCTCCCCGACTGTCCTATTCGCTGATGGCAGGTATATCTGTTGGTGGAGACGATCCTTGCCTTTGTCTTTTCTTCGGGTTGATAGGTGTGTGAAATTGTTCAGTGGTGATACCATTTGTCGCAGCGGTTGTCCCTCTAGTTCTGATTGCTTCCGGAGTCCATTGTGAAGTATGAGTTCTGCGTACTGGAACATTCTCTTCTGGTGGTATGTAGCGTTCTCCGTCGATATAAAGTTTATCGCAAACTAGTACAACGTATATATAAAGTAGTTTAACTCTCCAGGAAAGTATCATTTTCACTTGAATACGCAAAAGAACCAAACAAACTCTAGCTTTATAATACAACTATCGATTCCTCATCATATGCCAAGCTACAAGACGCAGAGAGCAGAACCCAAAGAGCCTGTCAACAGATGTTGCTTCTTAGTGACAAACTGGAATACTTAAAGGACAAGTATGAAAAGGCCGTTAGAGACAATATTCGAAGTTTCAGATATCCACCTCGTATGAGAATCGTCGTGCTCGAAATAAATTCATTTAAAATTAGATCTGGTCCATTACTTTTGCCCATCTTCAGTTTTTTAATACCCTTTTTCACTTCTTGAAATGTAAAGGGAAAGTCAAGATCACATAAGTTATCTTTGTTGATTTTAATGTTATTTTGGTCGGCAAGCGTAGTTGTGTTAGAATCTGACTTAAGCAGAGTTTTGTAATGATCTACCCATTGTGCCATTGAAATTGGGCTCAATGGTACATTGTCTTTTTTATAGATTTCCAAAAGGTCTTACCCTCTTTGGGGTTTAGTTCATTTATCTCACTAGTAAAAGTTTTGTAGAAAATATGCTTTAAGCTCTTTTTAAGTTTATTATATTATCTAACACGCAATAAATACGTATGTTTTAAATAAGGGTTCGAATGTTCTCCTTTTAATCTCTTACTTAGTGATCTGATTTCCCTTCTCATTTCTAAGCAGCTATGTGTCATCCATGGTTTCTTAGGTTTTGCCTTCTTAGGTTTGTTGGATGGACGATGTCTTTTTCTTTTAAATACCATTGTTTTATGTGCCGCTTTAGTGTAAATTTCATTAACTTTTAATACTATTTCATCTATATCATTACTGTCAGAATCTATCAATTCTATAGTTGATACAATGTCATTAATTGACTCAGTTTGTAGTATATTGTCATGGTATTTATCGTAACAGTTATTATCCCATTGAAATTTGCCAAAGTCAGGTTGATAATTTTGAGTTATCTCTCTTTGTACAGACAAACTAAGAGAGACAGACAGTAGACAGTGGTCAGAAAATTCTACTGGTGGTTTAACACAAAAATATTTCACATCATATATAAGTTGCTTTGATGTTAACATATAGTCAACTGTGCTTTGACCATTATGATTAAAAAAGGTATAAAAACCTAATGAGTCGCCGAGAAATCTTCCATTCAATATTCTTAGTTGCATGTCTTTACATAAAGAAACAAGGAGATTCCCATGATAGTTTGATTTTTTGTCTATCTGATTTCTTTTTAATGTAATATCAGGGCTGTAGTTTGGTGGTACAGGACATTCATTAAAATTTTGGTTAATGTCATCATTTTGAATATAATCTATGAGCCCTCCGGTACGGGCATTGAAATCTCCACAGATCAATATCTCACCTTCTTGGTTAAATTTTAATATTTCATTTTGTAGTTGGTTGAAAGCAAAATCTGACTCCTCCTTGTTTATGTACGGTTTGATGTAACAAAAACATACAAAGATATCACTTGAAAGTCCTAATGTGTGACTATCTAGTTTTAACCATAATGTAAATTTTGATCTTAGAATTTCTTTTGTCCCTTTTCTTATAGATGGGTTGCAGTAAACAGCAATACCCCCTGAAGGTCTACCCTTTCTTTTACGTCTATAAGGTTTCACTGTAAAAGGCATGGTATATTGTGGAAGATTTCCAGGCGAATCAGAGACTAATGTCTCTACAAAACCTATAATATCAAACTTATTTACATAATAAATAAAGTCTGGATCCTCAATTTTGTCATCATTCAGACCATGAGTATTCCAGAATCCTATATTTAAATTAGGCATATCAATATATATTATTGAAACGAGAGGTATTAATGATAACAACTTAAGTTGTGTAACTTGACATAATGTATAAAAGTTAAATCAAAGATAAAAATCAATACTGAACTAATAGGTCCTAAATTAACCAGTGGCAGGACAAATTTTACCACATTTCTTTCCGGTTAAAAATTTAGAGTTAAAAAAGTACTAAATTTCTTTTTCTTTCTTTTCTCATTGAAAATTTAGAGTTATCTTTCTTAGTACATTTGCAAACGAAAAATAAATTAAACCAGTGGTAAAACAAATTTTATCACATTATACTTTCCAGGTGTAAATTTAGAGTTACCTTTCTTAGTACATATAAAAACGGTTGATCAAAACATTAACATTAATTAAAAGTTACAGTTTTGTACACATCTTAATTAACAGTTACAATTTGTACATGTCTTAATTAACATTTAGTTTTATATTTTGTACACATCTTAATTAACAGATTAACAGTTACACATCTAACTACATATTTGAACAAGTTGACTAACTATCTTATTGATCTCGTCCTCTTTGTTGGTGACCTTGTTGTTCCACGCCCTTCTGTTTTGGTTGTTGTATCTCCTGTTGTTATTATACCAAGGTCTATAGTTCCTGTTTCTATTGTCATACCCATTTTTTACTTCCCTGTTTTCATCGTTCCCTCGTTGTGAGCTAGAGTAAGTGTTGTAGTCTTTGAGTCCTATGTATGGATTTAGGTGTGTTTTGACGAGTCTTACAAATTCTACCTTTCCTTGCCCACTAAAGTGAATCCCGTCAGAGAATAAGATTGGTTTTCTTGCTGATATAGTGTTGTTCTCAATGAAATTTATGTCTTTGCTTCTTGCACAATACTGTTTGATTTCCCTGTTATATTCATCTACTTTAGTGTTGAAGTAGTCGTTTCCCACTCTTTCAAATGCAGGTAGCACATGAATTGTTGTTCTCTTGTGATTGTCGACTAGATGTGAGAGAAGTGACTTCATTTCTGATACGCATGTTTTAGTATCCTTTCTGTCCAAGTCATTACTGCCGACTCCAATTATAAGGTGATCTGGAGATTTCATGTTTTGACAGAACTTGTGTACTCCTCCTATATTTTTTTTCCCCACTTGGTAAGACTGTTAGTTTTACTTTTTTTCTAGGGTACATTTTATGTCCAACGATTCCATTGCCATGAGAATCCATAATTAAATTTATTTCACTTGCCTGTTGCGTTTTGCTTGATTCTCTGTTAGCATGTTTTGGCTCAGTTTCTTCAAATCCAATTTCATCATGATTTATTGTCTCTAGAAGTGAGTAGAAGTTTGAAGTAGATACTTGTGGTGCAACGTAAGTTTCCTCTGATTTCTGTGAAGTTTGTTCCTTCAGTTTGACATTTTCGTTCTTTAGCAGTTCATATTGTGTATTAAGTGCTGTCTTTTCGTTACACATTGTTGTTTTTTCCATCTCCAGTTCTTTAATCTTCATTTTTAGTTGTTCGTTTTCTTTCTTTATTACATCATTTTCTAGTGATAGCTGAGTTCTGACCTGTTTTTCTTCAACACAGGTCTTACACTGGTAAATTTGCTTCTTTTCAAGTTCTACATGTGATTTTAGCTCATTTATTCTCCTTTCTAGCTTTTCCTGAAGGTCTTTTATTTTGTTTTCAAAACACTCTACAGATAATGTTGTCTCCCTCAGTTCCTGTATCTTCTCTTCATTTTGTGTGATTTTCTCTGATTGTTTATCCAAGTTGGTTGATAATTGACAGAATTTACCTTCTATATTCTGTATGGAATGTATCATATCCTCATCTACTCTTTTGTTTATCCTGGGGCTTGGTGTCAATAATCTGGGGGTTGAGATGGTTTTAGCGTTTGTGGTACTGGAGTCTATTCTAGATGTAAAGTTCATGTAGTTTATTTCATTCAAACTTAGATCATGAGTCAGGATGTTTCCACCTTGTGTGTCAGCAAATGAATCTAGATTGCAGTCAGCATCAACAATAGATTTAAGGTAGGTAAACTCGTTTTGTTCCCAGTAACCGTGGAGGTTACCTTGTGCTGTGATAACATAGGTTGTTGGGTACAGGTAAAAGGTAAGTAGTTTATTGTTTTGGTCTTGTTTTAGATCTGTATCCGTCCCTTTCACAATTTGAATGAATATTTCAATAATTGGGCGCTTGTTCTTGTTGTTTTTGTCCAGCCATATACACGAATGGTCGTCTAATTCACCAAGTTGATTGTGATATCTAAAGGCAAAAGCATTGACCCATGATGCGAACCTTTTCTGCGTTCTGACTCGAAACGCCGACATTTTGGCAGCAGGAAGATAAAGGTTGCCATTATTTGCATCTTCAAATTGAGCATTGGCAACTTTACCACTCGGTGCTTTAGGGTGTGAAGGTAAGTCATATCTTACAATGTCAATATCTTTGAAATCTTGCCATGCTGGTGTAGAAATTACTTGGCTGGGTAAGGGCTTCTTCAAATTTTCAAGTACAGAAACCATGTTGATGTGAATTTACTCTAATTGGTAATGGCAATGGTATGTTTGGTTATTAACGATCTACGTTTGTCCGAAGTTAAGTCATTTCATCCTCTCAGTTTCATATAATAACATATAATTTTAACTTTGTTTACAAATAGCTATCGCCATTGGCGGAACCGGAAGATCAAAAAAGAGATGTAAATAAATACGAAAATTATTAATTAATTGGTCGATTGATTGTTATTTGTTTAATGTCCTGTCGGCGTCAAGGAAATTCAGTAATCATAAAAACATTGACTGTACTGTTATTCTGTGTTCATGAAATCATTCTGTACTGTTACTTCGTGTATTAATCTATCAACACTGTACTGTTATTTCGGGTATTAAAATATTTTTAGAAGTAGAATACAGATCCCTCTTAGAAAATCAAGAGTTATGTTAAATCCAAATTCAAAGTAATAGGTAATTAATCTAAAAGTATCGAAAACTATTACCTTTGCATTAAAATAGTTCACCTGAAAATGTTAGGAAGTCAGCCACAAATAAAGCCATAATTATTATTTAACTATGTAATCAATAGCATAACTAACTTAAGATATATTCAACTTGTGACCTAACAACCTTTACAATTCACTCATGCGCTAAGCGCACTCGTGAGTTATTGGAATGTTTGGTCACTCGTTCAATAATACCTCATTTTAGGAATCATTAGTTAGATACACCATGTAGATATGATATAGCATATATATCCCATCTCCACGGTTATACTTTAAATACAGGTTTCACAACTACAATAGTCCGAGATTGCTCTGACGTCCTCGGCATTTTTTCCAGCAAGCTGGGGCCGTGGGACGTCAGAGCTCCTTCCATATCAAAAACACGGGATTTTGACGAATGCTTTCTAAATGTAAAAATATCTCTAACATCAGTCATATGTATAATGGGTGATGTAAAACAAGACTAAATTAATACTTTCAAAGTATTTCACTACTAGAAACAACCTGATATAATTCAGAAAAAAATAAGTAAAAAGAGCTGATCTTGAACTTTATCAATTTCATCAAGTTCAAGATCAGCAAAATAATGTACAAATTTAAAATTATTTTAATTATTCAAGATATTTCTCTTTAAAATATGTTGTATTTTGATTCTAAATAACCAAATGTTTCATTTGAGACCAAAATATATATGCAACAATGATGATAAAGTTGCTTAATTTATCTCGGAAGTGCACAACAAAACTGTTGTGCTAAATCCCGTGTTTTTGATATGGAAGGAGCTCTGACGTCCCACGGCACCAGCTTGCTGGAAAAATGCCGAGGACGTCAGAGCAATCTCGGACTAAACTACAAGTGATGAGATACAGATTTTTATTAAATCAAGTTAGATATTTGTCAAGTTAGGAAACGAGCATTTGCGAGTTTCCTTTGACAAATATCTAACGAGTGTGATAAAAATTCGTATCTCATCACTTGTAGTTGTGAAACCTTTTTTCTCTAACTGTCTAATGTGAAAGTATAGGCCCAAAATTACTTATTTAATTAAAAATCATAGAAAAATAAACCTATATGTATATCGTTTAGCAAACATGTGTGAAAAAAGTAGTCAAATAAAAAAGTACCACCTTTTTATATTCAATTTTAATTAAAAGTTGACATTTCATTATCGTCTATTTATAATAAAACAAACGTTTTAGTGCATTTTGGATATATTTTGTTTGTCCTTTTCTATCAAGCAAGATCAACAGGTGTTCAAATAAAAGTAAGCACGCTTTTCACGAGATGCGTATCTAACTGTGGTGTATTGCGCGGACAGCCAATCAAATGACTTGAAATTGAATATCACATCGTGAAGAGTGTGATACGCAAAATAAAGTGTCATCTCGCGAGAACCAGATAATATTGCACAACAGTTAGATGACCCCCTTAGATAAATAAAAAGTAACGACGCACAGAATGATACAACCGTGTTTAACCCTGTACGGAAACAAAATGTCTACAGACAAAACATCGCCACAACATTATACGACCACTATTTTTAAGGTCGTATAAGAAGTATACAATTTGTCTAAAAATTGATAAAAATGGAAAGTTCAGATTTGTGAGCACAAATTGAAAAAGTATCCTGTAAATATTCACTTTTGGTTAAAAGCTTAATAGTAATGTGTTTTGGAGACCAGGCGGTATTATGTATTATCTTTTAAATATGTATTTTCACTAAAGGCATATGTGCTAGGGACCTATGTGCTACATCTTGAGTTGAACTCTCGCATTTGCATATGCAGACTTCATACGTGCAACATTAAATTCCCCATAGAACAATGGTGAAGTACATGTAGGTAGATCAAGAAATATTCATTCTTAGGGGACAACAATTTGTAACTTATGAATGAATGGGGTTTGACATGAATTTCATTTAGTTTGTTTATGTACGAAGAAGAAGAAGAAGAAGAAGAATGTTTTATTAACCAAAAGCATGGGCCCACAAGGGGCATGATACAGAGCAATTAACACAATGTAATAACAATTAATATAAGTTACATATGAAGTATATAATTATCACCTATATATTAGTTAATTTATATTCAGTATATTTATAGTCATTAAGATAATAACAAGTACTAGTATTCTTATTATAAGCACTCAGGTACAACCCAGACGAGGAGATCGGCATATTAATGGAAGCAATGGTGCACAGTTAGATTTAAAAAGTTATATATAATATAATTCTACAAGTTAGCTACAAAACCGGAGTGGCCATCCTCGTGTCAAAAGCAGATACACTAGCACATGAGGTAATATATCTGCAGATGGCACCGAGGGACAATGCTCTATGGCACATTCCAGTCTTGGCCCTTGTATATGAGTGGCTGCAGGACCAGGTGGTCATCCTTGTGTCGTATGTACATGCATAAGCAGATATAAGCTAAATGGTTACACGTGTACAAACGGCACCAAGGGACGGTGCTCTATGACACACACTTGTCCTTGCCATTTAAAAAATAAATTTTAAACCACCTGCACCACTAAATATTAGACGCCTTTATTAATTCACAAATTTTTAGTAATATATCTACGTTTTCGGTGTTGAGTAACCAAATTAGCTTTCCACTCGAATGCAGCTGTTGAAAATTTGGACAGTTTTGATTGACTGTCTGAAGCATTTCTGTTCTTAGATTTGCTAAAAACTTGCAATCGAATAGAAAATGCATTTCATCGTCTACCTCGTCTGAGCTACACCTGAGGCATGTCCTACTTTGTCGGGGAGTACCCTGATAACGCCCTTGTTCTATTCTCAATCTATGTGCTGATATTCTTAGTCTAGTGAAATTTTTCCTGTGCTCTTCGGAACGAATAAGTGTCAGATATGGTTCAAATCCGAAATTACATTTGAATTTGCCATAGCTGCACAATTTTCCTTCACAAGATTTTTGCATTTGAATGAGCCATTTCTCTCCGTAGAACTGACTCAGTAGTTTTTTATAGGAGTTTGAGAATTTGTGAGGACTCACATTTTTTAGGTCCTGAATACCTTTAATTTGTTTAAGTATAAATGCCATAGATCCATACCAAGATTGTGTCTTAGCTTCATTTAATGATTTTGACACCAAGTAGGCATCTTTTAGTATGGGAAATGAAGACTCTAAGTTTTCAAGACGATACCAATAAGTAATCATAGATTTTAATATATCAAAATGTAAAGGAAAACGTCCCAGTTCTGAGAGTATGGCAAGATTTGTGGCCCTTTTATTTACCCCCAGTACAATTTTGCAAAATTTGATATGCAGAATTTCTGCTGGTAATTTGGGGAATGCATCATCTATGTTAGCATTATCTATGCTTAACTTTTTCTTAAAGGGATTAAAGTATCCCCAGACTTCTGATCCATACAGCAAAATAGGTTTTATTGTATGGTCAAAAACATGGAGACAATTTTTCACACTTGGATTAAGTGATAAAAAATCTTTGCGGAGTTTGTGATATGCTTTAAGAGCTTTGTTATATAGCAATCTTTGAGCACAGGAAAAAGATCCAGATGCACTAAAAGTAATACCTAGGTATTTACATTGTTGAACACATTCAATTGTGTTATTATCAAATATAAATAACTGCTTGATATGGCGGCCTGCTTTGTTGAAGATCAAAATTTTTGTTTTGGTGGTATTGATTTTCAAACACCATTCTTTACAATACACACTAAGTTGATCAAGTTTCTTTTGAAGTCCCTCTGCAGAGGTTGAAAGAAGTACAATATCATCTGCATATAATAAGCAATGCAATAATCTATCATTCAATTCAGGTGTACAGCTCATATATGTTGGTAAGTCATTAATAAAGATTTTGAATAGATTAGGACTTAAGTTATCCCCTTGCTTGACTCCAACGTTTGTATGAAAGAATTCAGTAATCCTATTTTTATCTATTCGCACACATGATTTACTTTGATTATACATACTCTTTATTAAATTGTAAAAATTGCATTGGATACCTAAATTAAGTAATTTCAGTTTAATGCCTTGATGTATAACTGTATCAAAGGCCTTTTGAAAATCAACAAAGCAGGCATATAATCTACCCTCTTTTTGGCTGCAATATTTGTCAATTAATGTTTTAAGGATAAACATGTGGTCTGATGGTCTAGCTTTTTTAGTGAACCCAATTTGTGCATCATTAATAATTTTGTGTTTTTCCAAATATTTTTGGAGGCGGTTATCTAATATCTTATTAAGTAATTTCCCTAGTGCAGCTGTGATGGTGATCCCTCTATAATTATTTGGGTCTGAAGCATCACTGGATTTATACAGTGGTACTATATAGCCCGGAGTCCAGGTTTCAGGATAAATACCATTGGTTAAACATAAATTAAAAATGTTAAACAAACAGGGTAACAGGGAAGAATGGCCTGATTTAAGCATATTATTAGTTATATTGTCTAGACCTGCTGCCTTATTTACCTTTAGGCTTGCTATGGCAGTAGATATTTCAGATTCGGTGATCCTCATATCAAGTTCATTAAAGCACTTTTCTTTTTCAAGAATATTGACTTTCTGTTCTAGTATTTTAAGTTGATTTTTGAACTCTTCTTTTGGTTCATTCAAAGTTTGAAAATGTGAAAACCATGCTGAAGGCTGTATCATTGAGTTATCATTATGGCTATCTTTTCCTTGTAACTCATTTATGAGTTTCCAATATTTTTTGGGGTCATCTTCATAAAGAGTTTCTATCTGATTAAGCAGTGACTGCTTATACTTACGATGCTTAGTTTTCCTTGCTTTTGAATATATTCTCAGTAATTTATAATAATGTCCTTTGACTAAAGGATCATTTGGATATTTTGTGTAGATCTTACCATAACTTAATAGATTGCGTCTCATTTTAAATAGGTCACAATCAAACCACTTTTTATTTTTAGTTTGCTTTTTAGAGTTAAGAGGTTTACGTTTTTTTAGAGATTTATTGGCAGCAGCAGTTAATATGTTGGTCAGAGCCATGGATGCTTCATCAATAGTTGTTTTTGTACGTGAACGTAGTATTATGCATGGAATGGGGTTGAGAAGTAAATACATAGAATAACAAAATATTTTGTCCATTTTCCACGTAGTTTTTTTTTTTGGGGGGGGGGGGGGGTATAAATAAGATTGCAATGTTGTTTAATTAAAAATAGTATCTATTTAAAAAAAAATAACTGTTGGAATAGTTACTTGCTTATCTGGCTGTTATATGATTGTATTGTGTAACAAGGTGCTGCACCAACGG
Source organism: Arcuatula senhousia (assembly GCA_963971305.1). Classification (NCBI taxonomy): domain Eukaryota; kingdom Metazoa; phylum Mollusca; class Bivalvia; order Mytilida; family Mytilidae; genus Arcuatula; species Arcuatula senhousia. The sequence goes on along the minus strand of CAXARO010000473.1, from coordinate 608 downwards.
TCGTGCTATGGATACTCCAACTCGACCATTCGGAAAACAGGAGGTAGTATATATTACAAGTTCCAATGCCCTGCATTTCTATATGACAGTAAGTCAATCTTGCAATTTGAAGTCTGTTTTTTTATATACGAATGAAATTTTCAAGAACACAGAATATCAGTACAGTTTAACAGAAATAACAGTACAGTTAGATTTCGAAACAGGAACAGGAAATAACAGTACAGAAGGTTCTCTGTTACGAGCATTTTCTGCGATTTATAATAAGGAAGAAGGGATGTGAATGCATTTTGGGTAAATAGTAATCTTGTTTTGAAGTGTTTTGAATCACCGTTCATTTACAATATTAGAAAAATAGGTAAATTATCGTATTTTTTTTAAAACCATACATCTGCTAAAAAAATACAAATATTGTGATAAAGTACCAAATAATTTCATTAAAACTGAAAAAAGACATTGGGTCAGCATATACAATTCCATGCTTCAAATAGTAAAAATAAACACCGATTTTAATCCTGGTGTCCAATGTCAACAACAACCCGAAATATCCGTACAGTGAAAACGCGAAATATCTTTGCTCTCGCGGACAGCGTTTACCTAGTGCGAGTTTT
>CAXARO010000472.1:0-37888 GCA_963971305.1 Arcuatula senhousia | reverse complement strand
TTCATTCTGTATTGTTGGTTCAGCGAGAAATTCTGGAACACTTTCAAACGAGTGTTTTGTTTAAGATATTGTACCATGAAGCACGTGACGAAACGCAAGAACCATACTGTTCATTCGGCTGATCAAAACGGGACCAGTAGTGCAAGAAAGACATCTTACATGACAAAAGATACAATTTGTTAAATCAGTTATCTTGACAATCAAAATCATTACATTTAGTTGTTATAAATTGTATTATTACTAACATTAGTTTTTGGATGTTGGTTTTGTACTTTGCAATATGTTTAATTAGTGTAAGTCTTAGTAGGATGTCTACATTTTGTACATACATATCTTGATTGTTTTAAAAGTTATATGTTTCGATATATTAACATATTACTTTGATGTTACACAAAGATGGCGGTTTGTTAATAGGTATCGTTAGGTGTTTTAACTGGTTGTGACCAATTTATAATACAATTTCAACTGTCATATATTGTGTACAATTAGAAGCATATATAACATTGCCTAGCATATCAAACCCTTATGAATACAACTATAACTATTCAAAGAATGATACCTAAGCCTCTTCTAAAGTACACGGAAAAAACATAGGCTGATAATGTACCTATTTTGTATGTCTACTAACAGCTATATAAAACTGAACATTGAACTACAAAATAAGGCATACAAGCATACAAAGAATTCACCACATCTATTTGTCTTATACAATTATAATTTTAAGGGGCAATTCTTTTTGTTATTGTATTTTTGCACCCAAATCTGGACAAACTTTACAGTGTTCTAGTATTATACCCCCACTTGCAAATTAATTGTATTCCTGATGTTTAAAACCTACTCTTGCTGTTTTCTGTGATACTTTATTGTTAAATATGTAATAAACAACAAGGGCGAATTTCACGTCAAGACATTACTAGACTTTTATTCTTCAGATTCTGCTTTACATTAGCCGCAAAAAATTAAAATATGAATTATGTTGGTGAATGTTTTACAATATAGTTTTAAATGTTGCTTCAAACTTTATATTATTTTTATTTATAATGTTTAATATCGCTGACACTAAAATGTTTTTGAAGGAAATGTAACGATATTTTTTTATTTAAGTTATTTCATTTACTCCACAAATATTAAATACAAATCAGATAAAACATAGTAGTTGGGGACATTTTAAAACAAGACTCCGACTTCAAATATCTGTTAAAGCAATACCTGATCACAAAGATGTTAACTCCTACTGGATATAGATATCCTGTCTTATTCTACTTTTTAGAAATTTATATCAATGTTTAGATAATGGGTTGTTATTGTTTCATTATTCAGACGGTCCAGATTTTAGAAAACAGAACGATAAGCCTCTATTTGAGGCTATGATATGATTTGCCCTTTTTTGCTTGTTTTATTGACATCATAAACATTTGTTTATGTATCTTCCTTTTTTTATCTGGTCCTGATTTTCCTATGACCCCTCCACTTGAAAACTTTGGTTTTGAGTATGACCGATAGTAATTCCCTACAAAACGACAAGCCTCTATTAGGGACTATGATGCAATGTGCTCTTTTTTGCTTGTTGCAATTGATATTCATAAACATATAAAATGTATTGTAATAAGCAATGTTTTCAACTGAATTTTCATGATTTCTCTATTATACCTACACTCGAAAAGTTTGTTTCTTTATTGACAGGGATGATCCATAGTGAGTCCCAACAGAATGACAAGTCTCTATTAGAGGCTATGATGTAATTTGCTCTTGCTGTTGCTTGTTTAAGTTGACACTGATAAACATGTGTTTTTGTATTGTAATAAAGAAATGTTGATCTTTTTCTTATTTCGTTATGATGTCCTAAATAGAAATTTTGGTAGATTTATTGTACAGATGTCCAATGGCCCTTAACTCCGTTTTCATCATATTTAATGCGGTTATTACAACCATAAATAGAACTGCTTCGAATTATTTCACCAGGATGTCCTCCTTGTTTTGTCTTAGACATGTGATTGAACCTCCAAATTTGGTTATTTTTATATTACCTTTACATCGGAGGTTTGGAGCGCCATAAACCTGGTTTAACTTAAAATTTCTTTTGAAATGCCTGTATACCAAGTCAGGACCATTGTGATCTTCAATTTCTCTGATTTGTCTTCGTTGCTTCGTCTTTGTCATGGACATTTGATATTGATCCTCCAAGTTCGGTAATTTCGTTACTACATTTATTCCTAACTATCATTTTTGTACTTATATAGTCTGGAATTATTGATAGGGGCAAGGTTGGGCACAAAAAAATTAGTTCAACCCCGCCATGCTCATTTTATATGTGCCTGTCCTAAGCCAAGACTCTTTGGCAAAGCTTTGTTTGTACCTGTCTTTTTTATGTTTTCAGTTCCTCGTTAAAGAAGGGGGTCCATCTGTGAATATTTCAGGACTGGATTTGAATTATACGCATTTTGTTTAGACATTTGGTCAATAGCAGAACGGCGAGCAGCGGCTACTGGCCTCATTGAAGGCTGCTGGCTAGCTGTTTCCGTTGTGGTTTATCTAAATTATCGTTTCGTGCACACTTATTCCACATCGCATATGTTCTATTTGATGTTCTACTATTATGTCGGAAAACTTCACCCAGAGGTCCTTTTTTCACAACTTTCCTAGAAATCACCCGAGATCCATCTCAGCAATTTAGAACAATGTTAGCCCTAAGGAACGTATTAGCAGGAACTGTTGTATCGAGGTTTTCCGAGAAAATTCTCGGCTAGGAATTCTTATCTTTGTTTGTTGTTACAGGTTTATAAATTAAGGAAACACATTAAAAAAATATTTTGAAAATTAAACAGCGTATCTAATAACGCTAAAATTAATTTTTTTTTTATAATGAACGCTTAAAAACTAACTAGAATATTCCATATTCTTTCGTTTTTAATAGCACTGATGAACCTTGCGTTGTCGACACAAAATAAAAATCATGTACCCTAGGAACACTCAAATAATATCACAACACGACAGCTTTCATCTTAGAACTAACAAACGTTTTTGTTAGAAGCAGACATCCAAAAGTCAATCACCATTACTTAAATGCGTCAAGGACACCAATGAACAATTGGTTTGATATTGAACAACATAATATTGTGTCTGTCTGACAATAGATTCTGGGTAATAGTGTTAATCAGAATGGCAATATTAAAAATCTTTATGTGTTTAATATGAAACAAATACATTTTAAACATGTTATACAATTGATTATCACAACACAAGTAACTTTTAAGGACCAGTAATGACATATTCTTAGGAATAACGGGAGAAAGGTGGGGATATCTGTCTATTTTAATGAAATGTACAAAAATTGTCAACTTAAGGAGAATATATTTCATGAATAAAAGGTTGGACTTTTACCATGGAATATGTTTCCAAACGAATACTATATTATCTCTACAAAAACATATTTGCAACTTTGCTTTGAGTCATTCCTTTCATGTAACAATGTTTCAAAACCAGACATTTTGCCATTTTAGCACATGACTAAAATGGGCTTCCGGGCAATCATAGTGGCATCTTTATGAAAAAAAAAACCGAAAAGATATAAAGAGCAACAGACTTGATGGGCCGAGTGTATATAATTTGTTCCACTTCAGGAAATAATACTGTAGAAATTAAGTAATCTGTCAGCACTATATTTATCTGATTTCATGAAAATTTGAGCTGTCTGTACAGATATTTTGTATGTCCCGATTCTAAATTCGGTTTAGTTACTTCCGCTTGACATTTGACCCATTTGTTGTCGTCTAAAATAATGAAAATGGCAAAAACCTACAAATTCAGTGGTGTAAAATGTGTACAAGACATTTTTTCGCTTTATTTTACCAAATTCTTACAAAACCATGTCGATAAAGATGTTTTGAATTTTTTCAAGGACACATCTACATGTACAATTTAGGATTTGAAGCTACTCGCAATTATATTGAGTGTCTTGACCATTTTCTACATAGGAGTATGTCATGTTAAACCGTTTTGTCTCGGTTTTTCATGACAAAAAATAGTGAAAAGTCATAGAAAATCATGACTTTCTAAAAGTCATCATTTTTCATGATCTTTGAAAATTATGATTTTTCATGACTTTGTAACATCTTCAAGTCACGAATTTCCATTACGAAAATGTAATTAAAAGATAATGGATTTTCATGACATTGTACTACCTTATATGAAGTCATGGTTTGTCATGACAATTGTTTAATTTAAATGTCATGAAAAATTATCATTTTCCAAGGTCATGGTTTTTCATCATCTGACTGCTGAAACAAGAGAATCAGTTTATCGCCTTTTCATTTCCGTCTTTTTGTCAAAGGAAACCAATGGGGAATTGATCACCTGTCGGTTCGTGCTCCATATACAATTATAGTTCTAGGTTTGCGAAATGTTTGATTGCTTCACTATTTTAAAACAACAGTATTTGATTGGTCAATCACTTATCATCCGTCAGAAACTTGACAGACACAATTTAAGCCTGAAGCAGTGGAATAATTAAGTCTTTTTGGGAAGAAGGATAAATTTAAGCCCACAAGAAAGGTGTTAGGTTCACAACAGTACACGTATAGCATCCATATAAAAAATAAATCGGAAATTCACTAGCTAAAAATCATATAGCAGCAAAATATTAATGTGAATAAAAAATGTAACTGATTACATTTTTCACGTTCTGCTGAAAAATAAAATCCAAAATAGGTCAAAAATCCTTTTCAATATTCGAGCCTTTGCGGGCGAAGATGGAGAAATTATTTAATCTACGGCTTTCTGTAGAAGAACATGTTCTTTGCATGAAGGATTAGAGTAAACGTCTAAAATTTGATATGAAGGGAAAACGCATTTAACTACAGTCCGGGGTTAAAATTTAAGCGTGCAACCTGGATACCGGTGTTCGTGTTTACTGGTTTAGACAGCTAGAACATCCGAAGAGCAATCCAACCCTGTGATAAGATTTTTTGGGTAAGAAGCTCTTCCAAGGAAATCGATGTAAGTCCTACAAGCTATGGAATAACGAATCAGTTGTGATACAAACACTCCATAAGCCTGGGCAGACGGAAAGACGCTTCACAAGAGTGTAACGTTGACGATTGGAAGTTGAAATCATCACGTATTTCATAAAGCTTTATTTAAAGTCTTCCTTGCGTGTGTTTTTCGAAATGTCGAACTGAGTATGCAGCAGACCTACCAGAATCCGTTGTGCCCTTTAACTCAAGACCTTGTGGGCACATATGCTTAGATGGAGAAAGTCAACCAATTGAGAATTGTAAGGACATCATTAACATTACGGAAAGTAAGCTTGAAAGAGAGAGCTAGTCTTCGACCATTTTCGTCAGAAATCTGCTTCACATAAATGAAGACACAAATCAGCAGACAAATGTGCACAATCACAATTATACTAATTGGAATCCCAATGGTTTGCTGAGAACAATTACGTTCACTGGAAGGTAAATTTTGATAATGATCGATGATCTTTTAATAAATTGTCGGGCTGATCTGTTTTGGTCTTTAAACTTTTAGTCCAACGAAGTGAATAATGTCCTGGTTTATTCAAGGGTGTCATGGTTTGTACAAGGGAAATTTGCATAATGTCGTCTGCAAAATTGAAACCACAATTTGTCCGGACACAAAAGGCGTTATCGGGCATTTAAAGGGTAGAGTGTATTTATACTATAGTCATGCACATGTATATGATAAAATATATTCGGTAAATCGTTCAGGAAATATAGTTTTGCTCAATTGATCAAATAACATCATTTTATGTTTCAAGCATAAGTAAAGGCCATATTTTGCTCCAAAACAACCTTCTACTATGCTTACAACCTTTTGACACATCTTTTGAGTGTAATTACAAAGCTTACAAAGCATACATTGCAAAAATACATGAAATACAGATTTTTACTTGTCATGGTTTGTACAACGGACGTCATGGTTTAGTGTAGGGTGGTCATGGTTTGGTCAAGAAGTATTTAAAAATTATATTATAAACCTTATTCAATCATATGAGCAAAAAGTAATGTTTTATACCTTAAACCAGCCATATATATATAACCATAATAACGCATATCAACCGCCACCGGAGAAACATTGTAAAATTTCTATGTTTGTATGTCATTCATAAGACATGCTAAAGTAATCATGAGATAAAGATTATTACAGAGTTTTCCATATCAGGTTCCATATCACTAACATTTTAGATGGACAATAACCTGATAACATCGCTCGAGAAATGATATCGGGTTCTAATATGGAAACGCTTAGTCAAAAATGATACAAAAGGTATTAGGAAAACATTGACTAGGTTTAATGCATGATTAGATATATGCTCATATCTATCATGTCTATATACTAAGAACTCCCTATCAATAAAGCTTTTTTCTTTCGGTATTCAAAGAAGGACCACCAACTGAACTATTGCAAAGGGGACATATACTTCCATCTCAGGTTTATGTTGCTCTATCCATAATATTAGTATTCGGTGCAACAGCAGTGTTTGTTGTATTAAAGAAACGTTTTCTCTAGCCATTATATTATTTTTTTTATATCATCATACAGGCGTAGCTTTACTGTTTATGGTAAATATATGCTGTTGGCTTAGTTGCGGTCTAGAGCAAAAGTTAAAATGATACAAATAATTTAAAAAATATATATTTGTTAAATGCAAATACTGAATGTTACGCTTTATAAATTCCAAGAAAACAGACATATGATTTTTTTAGGGGGAGGGTTCAAGATGCGTGTAAAGAAACAAAGAAACACAGTGTGTTGTTTCACACACAAAGAACAGCAGAAAAAACCTAATATTTTGCACGATCTTCTAACTATAGAAAATGTTATAAACCATGACATATGACATAATTGTATAAACCATGACAACTTTCTGTTCCCTTTACCAAACCATGACAAAAGTTTAATTTGGTAAATAAGCATAACTAAGCAGATTCAAAGTTAACACCGTATACCTTTAATTGTCATGTTCAATTCCTTTTACTTCTCAACACGATTTGGTACTAAAATAAAGGTATTTTTATATATTTTTTAAAAAAATCCCTTGGGTTTAGGTATCATATGTCTGTCAACTGTATCAATGTTTATCCAGATTGATAGACTATTACAAGTTAGCCGCTCCTACACCCTACAGGTTTTTCTTAAAACGTTTTGGTATATCAAGTTCTCGAATAAGTGTGCCTTTATTGTTTGTAACCTATTCACCCTGCTGGATGACTGCTGAAGCTTGGTCCCATCTACATCTAACAACTTCCCGTAGAACTTTTCTGTACATCCGGGATCTAAATACATAAATGAATGGATTGACAATAGAGTTCACTTGTGTAAGTACTACAGCTAAGTCTGGCAATGGAGACTTCAAGCCAAATATTCTAGTAAAAGGTAACGGTATCATGGTGATGAAAATTAGGAATGTTAGAATCATCACAGTAACACCAACATAAATTTTCTTTCCTCTAGCAACTCGATCAGCAATGGCCTCGGTACTTGTTGCGTCATTGTGTTGAATCTTTGTAGATTGTCTCCAAAATCTGAATAGATATATGATAACAGCCATGCTTAGTATGACAATCATTAAACATACGGCACTTACTACTAGTCCAAAACTTAACCATGCATAAAAGAAGTTTTCACCGAAGGTATTGTGCATGCTACAAATGTTGTAACCGGTTTGCCTCGCAAATGCTACGACAATAGCCGAAGTAATTAAACCAGAAATCAACCATGAGAATCCACAAAGAGCAAGCCCGCCACTTCCTTTTTGGTAATGATCATGTCCAAAGGAAAGAAGAATTCGAAGTCTTTGAACGTTTAGTCCAACGAAGTGAATAAGTAAAGCACAAAGACGGTATATTGACAATGATTTGCACAATTCCCGTATATTTAAGAATATCCAGACTTAAACTGTTAAGCATCCAAAAAATTGTTCATTTTTGGATGTAGGTATCAAACTACAACAAATTAGTTGTTTAAAAAACAACCAAACTGTTATTTACGTATGTTATTGTAATTCTTTACATGGCACCTTTGTAGAGAATCAGTACATTGTCTTTTCATTTTCTTCGTATTAGAATAAAGAGTCCAACAATGGTGATAAGTCTTTGACATTGACACTTTTCTTGATTAAAACTGTGTTTGTGTCTTAAACCAACATTATTTCCTTGTAGTTCAACGCAGTTAGGGGTCAAAATAGCATTTGGTTGGTTACTATGAATATGTTTGAATTAAAATCTTAGCAAGTAAAAATCATATAAGGATGGTCTTGGGTACATCTTGGAAAGTTACCAATCACCCGATACTGCAGAGAAAACATGTTGACATAACTATATTCCTCAGCATCAGACATGCCAAAATGAAAGAATGACATTTTAAGCTCGTATTTTTGAAATTAAGATTAACTATAAATGTTTTATTGTCCGAGAAGGGTTACAGGATACCTTTCAGTCATTTTTCCTGATAGCCAGGGTAGTGATTATTGGAACTGTGGTAATTTTTATCGATTTGAGCCAGCACTTCTGGTTGCCTGTACAGCCTTTCTGAAATCCTAAATTGGAAATCAAGAAGAAACACCATTGATTCCGGAGAATATATTTTATTGGATCTTCCGCTTACTTAAGATACCATGTACTGTGCCGAAATTTGTACAGGAAATCATCTTTCGAAAGGAAATGGACATTGTACACTCCCCTCCTGACATTATAAAGTCTCTAAAACATTGTTAACAATTAATGTTTGTAAACAGCTTGTTCTTTCTTGATTATTCCAAACATAATGAGACATGATTTTGACCTTTCGATAATTTAAAATTCCATAAATTTCATGACTTTTTTATAATTAAAAAAATGGGGTATTATCTTTTCGTAACATTTCACCATTTTCATGCTAGCTCTTGTAAGGATAACTCGTATTAGTATAAATCAAAGAAATGAAAACCCATAAAATATCTAATTAGAACATTTTTGCAATGTGTATCTCTTAATCTTGGTCGCTAGTACATGTATATAAGATTTTTTCCATCTTTATCAAAAATATCACCGGCGACAAATTGGTTCAAGATTCATCGTTTCAAATTCCACATTAAAATTTTTATAATTTTCTTACATTGAACTTTGGTTCAATATTGAACTAAGAAAAAAATTGGATGTTGAACGTTGAATCCGAGTCACTTGGTCTAATGTTGAGACAGTAAAATTATGACTATTGAACTCACAAAAATAAAAATAAAAACATTATGAATGTTGAATCTTGAACCAACTTGACACTGGTAGATAAATCAGTATTTGAATCTTAAAACATCCTACGATTAAACAGGTTAAATTCATACCTTTTTAATGACTTTGTTTACGCTTAACTATTGACCTATTGTGATTGTGATATTAAAATAACAGAAGATATGTGTTTTCTCATTTAGCTGTTAAATTAAGCAAGATTGAAGATTCTAATCCCTGTTTACACTAAAAATGTTCAACGAAATATGCATTAAATTATGTATAAGAAGAACTTAATAGAAAATACGAATCGTACGTAAACAATATGAAAACAACCCGGGATCAACATAACCCTGTACTGTATTCACAAAATGTCTGTCAGATGTAGGCTCTATCAAAGAATTCAAAAGACTCTCCAAAAGCTCTGGTATTAGTACTAGTGGTGGTACATATACTCTATATGCAGGATCGGGCGGAATGTTGGTACATAAAACAAGGGAAAGTTGACGACTGGAAAGTTGAAATCATCACGTTATTTAGTCATAAAGCTTTGTACAAGTCTTCATAGTGTGTAAATTTCAAATGTAAAACGGACATCGTAGAAGTTGCATTGTCTTTGATCTCAAGTTCCTGTGGATTTTAAAGATGTAAATAATCACCAAATTGAAGATAGTTTAGTGAAAGAACGTATTAATAATATGAGATAGGCATTGCCTAAATGCGAGCACAGCAAAAATATGTCAATGAACAGCTTAATTGTATTTTTACATACCTTTTGAGTTGAAGAAGGCTACCCCCTATACCATGAAACATCAAAGATGGATCCTCTTTTTGACCCTCATATGACGGAGTTCCACGCCTCAATTGAGGAATAAAATCGTTTAGAATTCAAAATATAAGATCTAGAGGACCCCATTCCCGAAAACACGTGGACACTTTTGATGCAAAAATTAACTGTTTTGATCGTAGCCATTTTTACTTTAATCAGTTCATTTTCTAGAACGTTCAGTTTGGGATGAGGTATTTGGTTAGTCTCGAACCCAAACTCATACTACCAAGGTAGTTAGTCTGGAAAAACACCTATTGATTTCTCGTAACCACTAGGTGGCGATCGTTATACCTTTTAACCTTTACCACGTGTGTATATGACGTGTTTAGCATACAAGATTCATTTCAATCTGAAATGAACCAACTGTAAAAACTCAACGTTTCATTGGTCTTCCTTGGTTTTTGACAAATGGTTCTGCAAAATCGAGAATCGGATTGGTCAAACGTGTATGGTTCTGTAATCAAGAATGTCCCAATTTTTAACTCCAATAAACATAAACAATTTCCAAAACCAGGTAGACACCCGTGAGTACAATTTAACGATAAAACGAATTTTCTAATTGTTAACAAAACCAGCTTGTGTTCAAAAATGTAAAATAGGATGTCTTAGTAGAGATAATCGGACAAGAGCCGTATCGTGAGTAATGTTGACATAAAGCCGTTTACCTGTTACGTTCTAATGTCAATTAGTCGGGCATAAATTCTTGTTATCTCCCTTTTAATTATAATACCTTATATGGCTAAACTGTGAACACTGCTCACGAAAAGATTTATTTTTTTTCAAACTTTAATTTATGTATCATAGAAGGAAGAAAAAAGGGGGAGGTCCAAGCAAATATTTTGTTTTCGGTTTACACTTTTAGTAATTTCGGAGTTCTCTCAGAATATTGGACTTTTTCTACTTTTTTACCAAAACTTGATTAGCCGTTAAGATCTCCGACCCCATCTGTTAAATATGGTGTGGGGCAATAATGTGCAGTACAAAAACAAATCATATTGTCCGCCCTCGAAGATTCATCATTTTATTACCTACAAGTAAAAATCTTACTAAAGCAGTTTTTCGTCGATCGGCTTTTTGTAAAGCATCCAATCTGAATTCCGTCGATGTTTTGTATCCCTATTTTACACGTTCAAATAAAAATTCAATTCAAATCGTAATTTCATGTCAAAAATTTTAATCGGGAACATTTAAAATATATTCAAAGTTTCCGCTGTGGCAGATCCAGAAACAGGATGTTCCATCCATGGGGGAGGGTTGTCGAAACACACCCTATCCTTTGAAAATTTTATAATATTTTTGTGCAGATTTTAGGCAAAAATGGCCTGGAATCCTGTTTAGTAGACAATAGGCAGACCCCTTTCAAAATTATGTACCAAGCCAGGACCATTGCAAATTAAGTTTTTATGGTATTTTTACATTGTTTTGTCTTTTCTCTTTGACAATGAGATTGATCCTCCAAGCTCGGTAATTTTGCTATTACCTTTATTCATCTATCAAATATTCATTAGATGCGATTTATCCAAAAGATTGACCAATCATTAAAACCAATGCACCCCCAATACAAATGTATGCCGCGCTTTGACTATTAAAAACAACCGACCATTTTACTTGAAGGGGGGGGGGGGCTTGGTTTTTCCCCAAAAAATATTTTGGAAATTATTTTTGATAGAAAAATATTTTGGCAGCAGAGGGTAAGAAATAAGAAAAAAATATTCTGAAGAAGGATATTTCAGCTACAAATAATGCAAATAATGAAAAAAAAATCTGTCGCGATGCCTTCAAAAAATATTTTTTTCTAAAAAAACCAAAACTTTAACCTGTATCATTCATCTGAAAAATGTAGGTTAAGGTGACCTAATTTGGGTACGGATGTTGATTACTTTCCAAGATGTTCACGCTGACCCAACATCATTTCTTTACCACTTGCAGTTGATAAGATTTAGACCTAAACCAAAACTTAATCCAGAGTCGTTCATGCGGAAATTGTAGGTCAAGGTGACCCAATTTTGGTACGGATGTTGGTTACTGTCCAAAATGTACCCACTGACCAAATATCATCGCTCTATCACTTGCAGTTGCTGGGATATGGACCTTAACCAAAACTTTAACCGGAATTATTCATGCGGAAATATAGGACAAGGCCACTTAATATGGTACTGATTCTGACTACCATCAAAGATGTACCCACTAACCAAATATCATCCCTCTATGATGTTAAGTTCCTAGTTATTGGCAAAACAAATACCATCCGTTCATACGTACGAACGAACGAACGTATGAACGGTTGAACTAACAAACGTATGAACGAACAAACCAAACGCTATATCACCTCCCCAACTCTGTTGGGCTCAGGGATTAAAAAAAAATTATACCCAACATTTCTATATTTTCATAGATGAAATTAAGAGGAAGGGGGACCTAAACGATTCGCACAGTTGTTGTGAAACCCTTTTCAGCATGATTTTGTAACAGATTAAAAGACTTTTGTTGTGGTCATGTGAACTTGTATTTCTTAAAACTTCCGTTGTTCAGTGGTGTATCCATTAATATATCTGAGGTAGATGGCAATACGATGAATGAAAGTTGCAACAAACATACAAACTAAAACATTTGCTACCATGGCTACGACTGACGCAAGGTTTGTCTCATCATTTCCACTGTAACCAAAAAGAAAAAAAAACCAAACACTATATATAAAGAACATAGAACGATGAAACAAAAGAAACAAGAAATCTGTGACCCAATGCTCACCAGTTATACTCCCGCTTTCACAACTACTACTAGTATGCAATGCGTTTAATATCAAGTTTACAACAAACAGGAAGTAAATGTTCGATGGATCCAAAAATGTATCAATACATCATGTCAATACCAAGCTTGTTACAAATTATCAGCAACCTAGGAGTTGCTGAGTTTTCATGTAAGTGAATGAAATGTGCGACAGTTTTTTGTTTTAATTTTCGGTTAACAGGAAGAAGAATTATTGATGAAAGGATATGGAGTAAATAAACATGACACTACAACACATATGTCGACTCCAACTGCAATTTATTAAGACGTCCGATGGATTAAAAAAGTATCCCACAATACATCATATCCATATAGCTTGTTTCCAAATATCAGCAACCTAGGGATAATAGTTGCCAAATGCAAGCCAATTTATATGTAAATTAAAAGCTGGGCAGAATTAATTTTGTGTGACGGAAAAATTAAAGTCTTCGATAACAGGAATTAAATGTCCGATAAATCCAAAAACGTCTTCTCAATACACCATGCCATAAAAACCTTGTTTCTAAATATTAACATCTAGGAATAATAGTTAAAACAATATACCCTCTTCTTCTTCAAGCGGGGCATAAAAAATGCCAAATTGAATACAAAATTTGGTTTAAGATGAGTCAAAAATTTGCCTGAGGTAGAAATAAACCACATGTAACTTAGGTAGCGACCATTTGATTTTGTTTTGGAAGGGGGAGGGGGGTATGGTAAAATTTGAAATAAAAAAGCAGTATGCCAACAACAATCAGAAAATTAAAATGCAGGACAACGCTTTGATATAAAAAAGGGCAGAATGGCCTTTTTTTCTGTAATTTTTTTATTTTATTTTAAAATTCAAAAATAGCTCGCAAAACATCCAGGCTTTGATGGTTCAGATAATAAATAGCTGTATGAACAAGGGGTTGCACTAAGTCGTGCTAAGCATACCCCCACTCGACCATTCAGAAAACAGGAAGTAGATGATCTGCTGACCTGGAAAGGGGAGGCACGGTACTCATCATATGCTAAAGCTATATACCAAATTTGAAATTAATCCCAAGTATGTAGAAGCCGAGAAATCTGTTACGAAAAATTGTCTATTTTTGACCCATAAAAAGTCTAAGTCGGCTCTGAAAACAGGAAGTAGATGATTGACTGACCTGGAAAGAGGAGGCACGGTATAATTAATCATGCTGAAGCTGTGTACCAAATTTGAAACCAATCCATCCGGTAGAAGCCGAGAAAACTGTTAATAAAAAATTCACATTTTAAATTTTTTACCATAAAAAGTCTAAGTCGCCTCGGAAAACAGGAAGTAGATGATGGACTGATCTGGAAAGAGGAGGCACGGTATAACTCATCATGTTGAAGCTGTGTACAAAATTTGAAACAAATCCATCCAGTTGAAGCTGAGAAAACTGTTATGAAAAATTTCACATTTCAATTTTTTACCCTAAAAAAGTCTAAGTCGGCTCAGAAAACAAGAAGTTGATGATGGACGGACTGACCTGGAAAGAGGAGGCATGGTATAACTCATCAAGCTGAAGCTGTGTACCAAATTTAAAACCAATCCATCCAGTAGAAGCAGAGAAATAGAACCGGACGGACAGACGGACGGACGGACGGACGGACGGCGGACGGACAAGGTGATTGCAATATAGCCCCCTCTCTAACGAGTGGGGGTATAAAAACATATCAATAACCCCATTAGCCCCATAAAAATCGAATGATCGCTCTCTAAAATGTACGAATAGGTGCTTAAGATTTTATTAGATTCATACCAGATGTTATTCAAATTCCACTGTGATGCATAGGAAGTGGTTATTTGGACAGTCTAAGAGACAATTATCTACAAATGTACATGTAGCTACTGTTTAACTTAATTTTTTGTAAAAAAAAAATCCCCTCTTCTATACAAATGTTCAGTACTTACAATCCAGTTTACTATACGTGGGGTTTTTGATACCAAATTCCAACAAAAAGGTAATAAATATATATGTTTGACAAAAACTAGCAGATGAACGCACAATCCGCAACATAGTAAGCTACTCTGCAATAAATTTTATTCATTAAAACAGTGGAATTTTTTTAAAAATTGATAAAAAAAATCTCCAGAATAAAAGATGGGAAGCCTGGTTGAATATTTTCAAAACAAAAGTTTAAACGGAGGAATCGCTAAATTATAAGATGTATTTTCTATTTTTTAAGTTTACATATTCATACCCGCCCCCACCAAATAATAATAATAATAAAATGATACTAATGATAAAAATAAAGAATTAAAAAAAATAATTTATATAACAAATTATAATAATATATAAAATAAATAATAAATAAACAACGATAAACGAGAGTTCCTATGCATAATACCATAGATGTATATATATATATGGGTTATGCTAACACTAGTCTCGAACCCAAACTCATACTACCAAGGTAGTGAGTCTGGGAAAACACCTATTGATTTCTCGTAACCACTAGGTGGCGATCGTTATACCTTTTAACCTTTACCACGTGTGTATATGACGTGTTAAGCATACAAGATTCATTTCAATCTAAAATGAACCAACTTTAAAAACTCAACGTTTCATTGGTCTTCCTTGGTTTTTGACAACTGGTTCTGCAAAATCGAGAATCGGATTGGTCAAACGTGTATGGTTCTGTAATCAAGAATGTCCCAATTTTTGACTCCAATAAACATAAACAATTTCCAAAACCAGGTAGACGCCCGTGAGTACAATTTAACGATAAAACGAATTTTTTTATTGTTAAAAAAACCAACTTGTGTTAAAAAATGTAAATTAGGATGTCTTATTGTAAAATAAGAAATATTATGTTATAAGAGAACAACTCACATCAATTCGAGAAGTTTTCTCGCTATTGTATTTGCATAAATTCACTGAACCATAGGCACAAAATTCTGAACTTACGGTTGAATGATTTTCGTCGAACATTATGATAAAGCCTGAAAGTACTCCGAACGTACACATAACAAAATAGGTAATGGGACTGTCCCAGACTCTTATCATCTATTGATAAGCGTCTGGGTGATCGAGACTATGCTAACACATGTTCAAATCTAGTGCGGATCAATTAAGACACCTGGCATAAGGGAGGTAATGATTATGTCGTTTTTAGACTTCTTAGGGCAACTTAATGCTACGTAGATACATACGTCGCTTCTCCGATTATCTCTAGTGTAAAATAAGAAATATTATGTTATAAGAGAACAACTCACATCAATTGGAGAAGATATCTCGCTATTGTATTTGCATGAAATCACTGAACCATATGTACAGAATTCTGAACATACGGTTGAGTGATTTTCGTCGAACATTATGATAAAGCCTGAAAGTACTCCGAACGTACACATAACAAAATAGGTATAAAGTCCGTTTGAGTTTTATAAATCAACGAAAAATGGCTTGTAAATTTACGTCTTGCATAATATTTTAACTATTTTAGTATGTCATGACTTTTTAATGGCATACGAACTCAGGCAAAAAATTTCAAAATTTTTGCATTATTAATAAAAATGTTTTCCATAGACCTTAATTGTAAAAATGAACCAACAATTCATAGAAATCCATGGGAGTATAACCTAGTGACCAGGAACAGCGTTTGCTCCGTATACCTTTAAAAATCCTTTGTGGAGCTAATTGGTCATCTAATCTCCTATTGTTAGTCCTTTCAACTATGTTCAGGTGGGCCCAACACCTGGCTGTTCCGCCAGATAAACATACCATTTAAGGTATTATTAAAATAAGTGAAATATTTAGTATTCGACCATATGGAAAACTTTTTTGTTTTAGAAGATAACATCTTGGTTTTTGGTATCAGAGTTCGTATACTAATACAAAGTTTATTTGTGCTTAAAAAGTAAATTTTATTTAAGAGACAAAAAAATTTAAAAGAATTTACGTTGATTTATAGAACTCAAATTGGACTGTCCCAGACTCTTATCATATATTAATAAGCGTCTGGGTGATCGAGACTAGTATTTGGCGCGAATGTGCGTAAAAAAGAAAATGTAAAAAAATGAATAAAATTTGCTATGCTTAAAAAATGAAGTAACTCCTCGTCAACAGAATATTTTTCTCCTTGTTTTATATTTACATAGAAAATGTTTGGAAGGCGAGTAACAAAATTGGTTATTATTTTCTAATTCACATCGAACCTGTATAAATTGTGCACGTGAAATTGTGTGGAGCATATTCGGACGAAAAAAAATCAATATAAGCATTAGGCAAATTTTTCGCGGGAACTGTCTGTACAGCTCTCGCGGGCACGAAGTGCCCGCTACGAGCTGTGCTTGCTATAACTATAAATGTGGGATTAAAGGATAATACTAGTCTTTGGTACACCTTTGCTTCTGTGATTTTTTGGGTCTGTTATTGATTGTTAGAAGTCCGTTCATACGAATAAAGAAGCAAAATTTGCAAGCAATGGCCACAATTCGGGAAAGTGGGAATGTGATGCAAATATTCTGCTGAAAATACTTCCACCAAATGCAAATTGTACAAATATTGTGTCAATAAGAAAGTTGAGCATTTCTATTAATTGGTCTTCTGCTAATGTTCTTCACGCTTACTTCATAGATCACAAAATAGGGCTATTTATAATCGACTACCAGATAGATGCATTTGTACGTGCGCTTTCCATCATTTTTGATTAAGCTACGTTTAATAAACTGTGCCAATCATGATTTTAATTGTGAATGTTAAATTAAAGTGTATAATGTGGAGAAATCGAGCTTTAATGCTATTACAAGATGAAAATGACTTCTATTACTTCTTTTGAATCTTTGAGAATCCACATTTGACTGTCAATTTGACACCCTTTGTACAGTACAATTGAAATATATCATACTTTTAAAGGCCTGATTTGGGTGTCGTCAATAAAGATGTAAACAAAACTGAAAGAGGTTAAGTTGTGCATCTGGAAGACCAAGCGATAAAATGTTACTGGCATGTATTTTTATGTAACTTCGGAATCAGATACACGAAAGGAATGTCATAAAAAAAAAGACCAAGGAGAGAAATGACCGATCATGATTGGTAATTATCTCTCCTTTGACAGTGCTGTTGCTGTGTACGTGGTGCTTTTGCTAATAAAACCAACCCATAATTCATTGGTTAAACAGTCAATGTTTTTTTTGCATACAGATATGTTGTTTGGTGCTATATCTGCAGGTGCAACGTTTCTTTCGAAATCCTTGTTCTATGTCAGGACCATTGCGATCTTTAGTTTCGCCGGTGTGCCTTTGCCTTGTTATGTCTTTTTTCCTGGGACATCAGAGGATGGCCAGTTTTTTTTTTTATTACTTTAATGAAGTATTTGAAAAGAAACGATCTAAAAAATCAAATTATAAAGTGACATAGGCAATTATCGTTAAGTTGAATTAACTTTAGAATTATTGTTAATCTAGCTACTATTGTTTCTTGAATGTAAACGTTGAAGACTTGACGTCAAAGAGATTTTATGGTCGACTTCCACTTTTTATGAAGCAACATTTCGCCCGCTCCAATATAAAATAGTTAACGTGTGGCAGCTGAATTCAAGACCTTGCGGTGTGTATTATTTTCTCCGTGGTAGAGCATCATATCTGATAATTACATTGTTTATATGGGGTTTCTTTCAACTCAAGAAATTGCACAAAACACACCATGTGCTTAATTACGAGATATCCGGCTTGCCTATTCGAACTTTTTGATTTTTACATGTAGTTCTTTTCGTTCAATACTTTTGTTTTTTTTTTTATCTTCCAATGTTTTGATTGAAATACTGCTGATGAGAGGTCATTCCTTGAAATATCGATATACAGCACAACCAAATTAACCGTTTTATACCTGATTTTAGTATTTGTATTTTTCTATCTCTAAGTTTGTTTGTCGTTGTGTGCTTTTTTTGTCATCCTTAACTTGTTTTATTTACACTAAATTGATCGTTTGCAACGTTACGGATGCTTTAAAAAGTAGGAACCTTACACTCTGCCTGAGCTTCTAAGCTCACTTTCTACTTGTTCGTGTTGCTGATTTAGCTTAAGTTGTTATGTGGATTGTATTTATATTACTATTTTGGATGTAATAAATATTGTCCGATTCGAATGTCTAATATTCTGACAAATTGTATATATATTTTTATTCTTATAAACCAAATACTAGTATGTACATTGATTAGAATTTAGAGAAATGTTTCGTAATTGTATTACAGTACTGTAAACGTACTTATTTTCTCGGGCACTTATTTTCATGATTTTACGAGTTCACCCAAGTCCGTGGGTACTTAATTTCACGAATTCTGATCATTATTCTGAATGACTGGGGAATTTAACGTCGTAACTATACCTAGTTATAGGTCATTATTCTATTCATTTCATACAATTTATTTCATTTCCATGGTATTTAATTTGGCGAATAATGCTTGACCGCGAAATCCGTGAAAATAAATAACTCACAAAAATAAGTAATTTTCAGTACATGTACAATATTGTTGACTTTCTGTTGTACTTACATGTAGATGATCATGTTAATGTCCCTATTATGTCTCAAAACTGTGTTTGGTTTTGTGTAACTACCAGACTCGACATCGAATGTAAGTCTGGCGGGATATCTGGCCATTTCTATTGAATTGCATGTACCGAGTGAGGGTCATTGCGTTCTCAAATTTGCAGCGTTTTGATTTTTGTGTTGGATATTTGATCATCCCAGGAAGGTTGTTTTATTATTAGCTTTGTCTCCTGATGTAGAAACATTTCTTTTACGAAAACATTTCGTGTCAAATGTGGTGAAAAGGAAAAAGTTATTGCTTTTTTATATATCATTCATTAATTTCATTTTCGATTTATTTAAAATTTGTCTTTTTATATAGGTAATTGGCCATACGCGTATGGTCCAGATATTCATATCGCCCAGAACATAATCAATATAAGATAAATACTTGAATAATGAATAACGGAAAGGAAAATGACCTAAAAGCACACGGCAGAACCATTAAGACGAGAAATAATGTTGACGGACGGGACATAGACGTAAAATCCTTGAAACGGATTAAAACACAGGTAAAATACACAATTTGGGATGGATATAGTCAGAAAAGGTAAGACATTTTATTTGTTTACAAATAATAATAGAAAAACTGAAGCGTACAGTATAAAGAAAAATGAACTAGCTAAATATTTATGTTTGAAACATTGAAATCGGCCATCTAGTTTTCGAGAACATTAACAAACCAATAGCCTACCCTCGTACTATAGCACACTTTCAATACGAGCAACGTGTAGCAAAAACCACTTTTTTATGTTTTTTTAAAAGTTTTGTGCTCTTTTAATGATTTTTGAAATTGAATAGGCTGTTCATCAATTTATTCACGAAGCCATGGACTGCAAAGCATGTCGCTGTCCAAGAAACAAGAGGCTCCCAGGAGCCTGAATCGCTCACCTGGTCTTGATGTTGACCCTATACTTTTGTAGAGCTAAATGAGCTGAACATTTAAGCAAGCAACAGCTTTTCTCTACCTGCAATAGTTTTCATTCTATAGGCCAAAAACACCATTTTCACCTATAAGGGGCCATAACCCCTATAAGGAGTCATCTGACAACTTCGACCCTATGAAGACTTTTGTAGAGCTAAATGAGCTGAACATTTAAGCAACCAACAGCTAATCTCTATCTGCAATAGTTTTCATTCTGTAGGCCAAAAACATGAAAAATGGCTATTTTTCAGGGGCCGTAACCCCTATAAGGGATCATCTGACAACTTCAACCCTATGGAGAATTTTGTAAAGCTAAATGAGCTGAACATTTAAGCAAGCAACAGCTAATCTCTATCTGCAATAGTTTTCATTCTGTAGGCCAAAAACATGAAAAATCGCTATTTTTCAGGGGCCGTAACCCCTATAAGGGGTCATCTGCCAACTTCGACCCTATGGAGAATTTTGTAGAGCTCAATGAGCTGAACATTTAAGCAAGCAACAGCTAATCTCTATGTGCAATAGTTTTCATTCTGTAGGCCAAAAACATGAAAAAATGCCATTTTTCAGGGGCCGTAACCCCTATAAGGGGTTATCTGACAACTTCGATCCTATGGAGACTTTCGTAGAGCTAAATGAGCTAAACATTTAAGCAAGCAACAGCTAATCTCTATCTGCAATAGTTTTCATTCTGTAGGCCAAAAACATGAAAAATGGCTATTTTTCAACTTTAAGGGGCCGTAACCCCTATAAGGGGTCATCTGACAACTTCGACCCTATGGAGACTTTTGTAGAGTTAAATGAGCTGAACATTTAAGCAAGCAACAGCTAATCTCTATCTGCAATAGTTTTCATTCTGTAGGCCAAAAACATGAAAAAATGCTATTTTTCACCTTTAAGGGGCCGTAACCCCTATAAGGGGTCATCTGACAACTTTGACCAAATGGAGACTTTTGTAGATCTTTTGATGCTGAATCAGTAGCGTGGCCTCAGATTTCCTCTATCTCTTATACTTTTTGATTTATAAGCCAAAAACAGTAGTCTGACCCCCCTAGTCTATTTTTAGTAACGGCGGCCATGTTTTTTAACGGATTAACAATCAAAACACAAGTTTGGTGCAGGACACCCTAAGGATCATTCATACCAAGTTTCATTAAATTCTGTTTGGTAGTTTCAGAGGAGAAGATTTTTGAAAAATTGTTAACAGACGACGACGACGACAGACGACGACAGACGACGACGACGACAGACGACGACGACGGACGCCAAGTGATGGTAATAGCTCACATGGACCTTCGGTCCAGGTGAGCTAAAAAAGGGGTACATGCAAATAATCTACGTTACGGACGAATACATGCAAGATTTATAATGTATCAGACAAATTGTGCGTGTATATACTTTGTCAGCGACTGTCGTATGAACGTCGTGTCTTAACTGCAAACGACAGTCTGTGTTAAATTTATTAATATTAAATAAAAATGAATCAATATCAGTTCTGGTGCCGCCAGGTGGATGCAACAACCTTCTCCTTTCTTGTAATTGTAAGATGGCTATTGGTGTGTTCGTTCGTATGAAGCTTCATGTACGTAATGGTTTTAGTTATGTCAAAAGCTGCAGAACAATATACATGTATCTTAAAGGTCAGGGGTATGTACATCTGTAATGGTTGTCAGCATGACTTAATACATTGCTACATAAATGACTCAAGTTAAAGTTTTTTAGATGGTTCAAATGTCTTCATCTGCAAGTGAATTGGCTAATCATGATTTAAGATTGGATAGAAAATAAATAATTTTGCGTTTTCTGTTTATTTGGATAAGTCGTCAATCGTACATGTATCCAAAGTGTTACTAATGTGTGTTGGTGTTACTAATGTGTGTTACGTAGGTCACCTGTTTGTTCCATTTGTCGTGAATAACAATATTATGCATCTGCATTAACATAAATTCATCTTGACTTACATTTTCAGCATGTATAACTCTGGTTACAGTTTTTGGTAAATGTCCATAGCTAAGAATCTGCAAGTGGTAGAGAGTCGCCCTAAAGTTTTCAAGTTGTCCGTCCGTCCTATTGCCCGTCTACAACTCTTGTGAAAAATATACCTTAAACTAAAAACTTCTTACAATACAGTTCTGTACAGTTGGAAAAACTTATATAATTTTGATAGATTTTGAAAACGGGCTTTGTGAACACTTTAACGCCAAAACTATTTACAATATCCTTCTGATAAAGTTGCAGGGTAGGTTCAGGGTAGCATGTCATGATTAGTATATTAAAACATATTTCATGCAAATCCATAAAATTTGTTTGAAAAAAAAGTTCATAGAAAATCACGGATTTTCAAATTGGACTTAGTGAACAATAACTGAAAAACAACTTTTTACTAATACCGTTCTGAAAACACTTAGATGTTTGCCGACGGGACCCTTCCAGACTTTGGTATTATTTTAGACTTTAATATAACGGGCAAGAGGATTTGCTGTTATGTGCGACTGCTTCATGTCCATGTTAATATTAAATATAGCAGTTTAATAAATAAATGCAATTATCTGGAATGAAAAAAAGATTGTGTTCCACTGGTAAAAGCAGAAGTAAATCTGTGTAAAACACACATTTATTATAAATATTTTAGCTATATGAATGAAGGAGGTTTTGGTGCATTTAAACCAAGTTCAACCATATTTTTAAAGGCCTGTTCTAAATCAAGACCATTGCGATCTCTTATTTCTCCGGTGTGTCTGTGTTGTTTTGTTTTTCCAGTTCCACGTTTCAGATTGATTCTTCAAGTTCGGTCGTTTTTTTATTACCTTTTATTATATTTGAATTATTTGTTGGGATTAAGTTGTTGTTATAAACTTTGTAATATGCATTACAGAATTTATTCCCCGTCTGAACGCTGACATTTTGATGTTGTGGTAAATACACAGGGTGGGAACGGAAATTGTATAGTTTCCGGAAGCGCCGTTCTTATGACAAGGAAAAGATAGCGCCAAGTTCAAATCCCACGGACTCGTTAATAAAAGTACTTCTTATTTAGTTAAATACACAATAACGTTCCACCATTGCTATCAATATAGTGCACATATAAGCTTTATGTAGTGACAAGTATCTGCATTAAATGCGTTTTATTTGTATGTTTGCGTTTAAGCATGGATTTTTAACAAAAATAGTAGCTCGAACATCTCAAAAATACAAGACCATCTTCTTTTTTCGATCGCTTTTAAAGAAAACACACATTGAACGAATGTCGATTTGTATTTTTTGTAGCCTCTTAATATTGAACATTAAAAATCAAATGCATTTATAGAGCAGAAATCAGTTGTTTAGTGATAATTTATGATAATGTCTCAAAATCTTGAAATCAAAAGTGAACGGGTAGCGTCAAGGTAAGAAAAAATGTATGAATAGGTAGCGCCAAAATTATTTTAAATACATAAAACCTCTCAAACTCATCATAAGTCGATCTAGGAATATACATAGAAGTTCATTCGATGTAAACTAGCGTTTGGTAATTTTATTTGTGACTTTGTGGCATTAAGTTGTGCAACTAATTTCCGGGTCTATATTTTTTAAGCCTTGTGAGGTTACCCTTCCCCCATTTCCCCGGTCTAATCATTTGTACCCTTGTTGATGTTGTTTCTTTAATTCTAGTTTCTTATATTTTCAGTTCTTTTTGGGGGGGAGGGGGTATAAACCCCTTTCTTTAAGCTCGGACTGCTCGTCTTAAACCGCTTGGTAAATCTTTATTTTAGACTTTACACACGACATTTTTTTTTGTAAAGTCAAGTAAAAGTAGTGGTCCTTAAAAGCTCACCTTGCTAAGGGTCAATTGAGCTTATAAATACCAACACTATGCACCTTCCCTTCGCCGTCGTCAATTTAAAAAATCCTCAGTTCCTCTGAAACTACAGATCCAATTTAACAGAAACTTTGCAGGAATGATACATGATATGTTGGCAACAAACGATCCTCATTTTGAACAGATTTGATAAAATAACGTGGCCGATGTAACTAAAAGTAGACCATAAGGTAAAATCACTTAAAATGGCTTTTATAATTCAGCAATAAAAACAGATAAAAGGAAATCCGAAAAATCTATCTAAGGCTCTTTAAAATTATAAGCCCTACAAAAGTCCATTGGGTCGATGTTGTCAGATGACCCCCTATGGGTTATGGGCTTCTAAAGGTACAAAATAGCGGATTTTTTCATGTTTTTGCCCCGTAGAAAGAAAAGTGTTGAAGATAGAGAAAAACTTAAGCTTGCTTAAACCTTTAGCTCATTAAGCTCTACAAAAGTATTCATTGGGATTATGTTGCCAGATGACCCTTTATAGAGGTTAAGAGGTTATGGGCCTTTAAAGGTCAAAAATAGTGTTTTTCATGTTTTTCAATAGAATAAAAACTATTGCTAATATATGAAAGCTGTGACTTGCTTAAGCCTTTGTCAGATCGCCCTAATGACCAGGTGAGCGATTCGGGATCCAGGGAGCATCTTGTTCATGTTTTTGTTCCATGGAATGACAACTATGTTAGATAAAGAAGAGCTATTACTTTCTTAAACATGCAGCTTTTTAAGCTCTATAAATGTCTCTTTTGGACAAAAATTGTCAGATGACCCCATACAGAAGAGATCCTTGGTGCCCTTAGAACCACGTGAGCGATTGAAGTTCCTGGGAGCCTTTTCGTTGTATAAAAAGAAGTGCAAAAAATGTTTGCCTTTTCTGTTTGTTTTATGCTTGTTGGTTTTGTTGTATATTCAGTGGCGGATCTACAGAGGTTGCTCGTCTGTTGGAGCCCCATATCAACTAAAGTTTTATTACTATCTCCTTGATTTGCAAGCTGCAGCAGTTGCATATATATATTTTTAGTGTGAGCTACCCGTTCAAAAAAAATGTGAATTTTGGAGCTACCTGTTCAATACACAGGGCGCTCCCCGTTCAAGTGTTGAAATTTAGGGGTGATATAAAAAATGCAATTATACAATTAAAACACAAAAATAACACAACATTTTTATAATGGTTTGAATCTTATTTGTTTGATCTGTGGATTTGTGCATTTAACTAGGTCCAAATTGAAACCGATTTCACATCAGACCCCGAAAAAGACACACCGTGTCACATTTTTCGTCTACTTCTCAATGTTCGCGATGAATTAGATAGTCAAAAACATGGCTGATCGCAATATTATGAGCCTTACTGCGTACATAACTTACCTGCAACTATTTTGGTTATGATTTTAATATTTTTTCCTTCATATTGTGCTTGCAAATGACTGATGATTCCCGTGTTTTGACATTTTTGAATTGGGCGCTACCTGTATTAGAAAATCTCCTCGCTTCGCGAACGGCGCTTCCGGAAACTGTACAATTTCCGTTCCCACCCTGTGAAATAGAGCATTAGGTAAAATATTTTTTCCAATGATTTTTGATGTTTTGTGTTTACTATGAATTCTTAATATTTACGATGACATTATGTATTACTTTTTGCAGTCAACATAACAAGAGTGACCTGTCTTGTATTTGTATCATCAGAACACTGTCAAATTATGTACCTCTTAATTATATCTCAGTTACACCTGTTGACTGCAACGCAATTATTTTGCATGTATCGGTCCGTTACCAAGTTTTATTGCATGTATTAAGAGTCATTTTTTTATGCTTGAAATATATAAAAAATATTGAACGTTATTATTGGATATTGATATTTTCATTAAAACAAAACTTTATTAACTTCTTTAACTTATATAGAAGCATAACTTGCCAGATTATTACTCTATACAGGCCTGTTTATATTAACCAGTTTGAATTGTCCGTGTCAATGTAATCAAATCGAGCACGCCGTTCGTGAATGATTTAAAAATATACCATTGTGTTCGACAAAAAGAAATTAAATCCTTATACAATATGTTCTTGTTTATATACTGGGCATGTTTTTAAAGTTTGTTTCATTCATATTTTTGATATTTTCGAGATTAAAAGTTGAAAATTGACATAAACCGTGAAAAAATTGCATGTATCGTCCGTTAACAATGTTTTTCTCCATAATGGTTCTGCCGTGTGAAAAGATTTAAAAGGGAAAATGAAAAACGGAAAAAGAAATAAATGTCGAAAATGAAAATGTGTCATTTCATTCAGATTTTGATAAAAAAAAAAAGAAGAAATAATGGAAAATCGAAAAGGAAAATAAATGTCGGATAAGAAAATGTATCTATTATAATATGGATTAGAAAATAACAATGAAAATTGGGCATCTAATCGGACATTAAATGATACCCCGCCACAGTTTTCGTGAAAAGTTAAATATATTTGTATGTATTCTATACTGATTGTATATACTATATAGTACATCTATAAAGAGACAGAAAAGAAACGAGTTATCTTTTTTAGACCAGAAAATTTCATCATTTTCAAATTAAGTCATTTTTAAAGTGGCAAATCTTCAATAATATTTTTCTGATCATACTGAAAATTGAACTTGACCTCTATTTTGATGCACTTAACAACTGTGCATAATATTATTAAAATCCGTTTACGCGTTTTCAAGTTATCAATCGGAAATCTCGGGGGATGGACAAACGGACGGACGGACAGAGAGACTCCGAAAGAAACTGAGGGTATAAGATAATACCTCGCCACTTCGTGTGGCGGGGTATAAAACAAAACAAAAATGAATGTAGAAACGCTAAAAGCTAAGGGTCAAACTGAAAATAAATGTAAAAAACAGTTTCTTTATGCATGTATCCATATATGCTTGATATATTCATATCAATTTCGAATATAGTGTTAGTTCTATAGTTAAAGGTCCGATAAAAGTAAGCCATATGAAAGGAAAGTCATTAACATTCAGATCATACACTATAATATAATTACAATTTGTATAAATTTATTTCATTTCATTTGTCAGGACCGAATGCAATTGGACCATATAACTTCGTTTGAATATTGATCAGCAAGATAACAATTGCTTTTGAGTCTTTAACATGCTAAATGTTTCTAAACGATTTCTAAAACGGAAATTTAGACTGATATACGTTTTTACTGTGCATGACGATAAAATCAAATGAATGTTTACACGAGTATTTCGACAGAAGGTTCGTGTAACTACATCAGCGGATCAAATCAAACTGTCTCCTCACAATAACTCATTGTCAAATGTTTTGACGGACTGAAATTTCTCAAGATTTGGTTCGAGTAAACAATTAACAATGAAAAACAGTATCCAAGTCATGCCTTAAGATTAAAAATCATCTTGGAGTATCAAATAAAATATGTTTTTCTTATCAGTTTGAACATTTCCTTGCAGCTGAAGATAGAAATACAAGACTTTCGACGATTCTGAAAGTTTTGTAAACAGAAGGTATCTTGTCTCAAAGACATTTCTGGCATAGTTTTGGTATCATAAATTTAGGAGTAAATGACAAGAAAAGTTTGATGTAAAGGTTTAGCTTTATTTGTTTTTCAATTTTAAAGAGAATAAGAAGATAATTTATCTAATATCTCACCTGTTGTTAAACTCAATTAGATTAAAGACGTAAAACATAATGATTAGATAGAAGATTTTGAGATTCTAATATTTTTTTTTCTTTTTCGTGATTTTTATATTTGTTTTCTAAACATATACATTGTACTACACCATACTACATGTAATTACATCTTAGCGTTTTCACTGTGTATACTCAAAGCGCAACTATTCAAATGACGTAAGAACGCTACTATTCAGATCATGAACGGCTTCTATTCAGATCCAATTTAAGAAAAAAGAACAACCCTTCCTAGAAAAGTGAACAAATCTTTTTTTTTTTTTTAAAGTCTTAGATAAATTGGTTACTGTTACGGGACATCTATAATGTTGATCAATATAAAATTTAAAAATCTTTAATTTCAAGAATTGCAAAACAAATCACTGTATTTTAATCGCGTATAAAAAAGTGATTCAACAAGTTAACCCGCTTCAGTATTTATGATGAGTGAATGAGCTAGTGAGTTGGTGTTTTACGCCCGTGCAACGCTATATAGTTTTTGTGCTTTGTCTAGGAATATTGATGGGGGAAGGTTGGGCCCAAAAAAATAGTTTAACCCGCCACATATTACATGTGCCTGTCCTAAGCCAGGAATCTTTGACAAAGCTTTCGTTTGTACTTGTCTTTTTGATGTTTTCTGTTCCTTGTTTAAAAAGGGGGTCTATCTGGGACTATTTCAGGACTGGATTTGAATTATATGCATTTTATTTAGACCGTGGGCCAATTGCAGAACCGCGAGCAGTGCCAAATGGCCTCGTTGAAGGCTGCTAGCGGTTGTCCATTGTAGTTTTTCTAAATTGCTGTTAAACTGTGGGCTGTGTCGCGTACACTTATTCCACATCTCATTATTTTCTATAGGTTATTTACAGGCGATGAACGTGAAAAGGATGATAAAATGAACATGAAATGATGATGATAAATGAAATATGGGGTTGGGTGGGAAACAAAGGAATTACCATAGGAAAATGAGAGAGATGGGTAGGGGCGTAAAATTTAGCCTATGTGGTGCACTTCTTGGCGGTGTACAAAGGGGTCTTTTACGTGCATGAAGCGTGGCACTCTCCACACACGTTGGCCCACTATGGTTTCCGTATTATAGACCTGACAACCCCTGCGGACGAAGGCCATCCTATTCAGCCACCTAGGGTACACACTTGGTCGCCCCACCGGCTGAGCACTGACCCGACCTCAGAATACGAAGACCCTTAATCGCGTCTAACGACAAGCTAGGCTCTGCTGCGGGCCTATTCGCCAATTGAATTTTCCTTTAAAAACGTTATTATATCCAGAAAAACAGTTTTATTTACAATTCGCAAGAAACAACTTAAGATTTGTACAAAATATCAAAGAAGCAGATTTTATTTGACCGCCCAGTTGAACGCGGAATAATAATATGACTTGACTACAGATTTGTCGAAAATAAATTATATATTAATTGTTCCTCGAAATTATTCCATACACCTAAACTATTTATACGTTCCGTAAAAATAAAACATTTGTGTTTTATACCCTCTATAAATTGAATTGTACATTTTTCTATTGAAGGGTGTTCTTTTAACCGAATAGAAGCGTTCTTGATCTAAATGGAAGGGTAGAACGCTAATGATCCGAATAGTTCCGTTTTAAAATACAACGTTTAAAAAATATGGATTCACTCTCAACAACAATTACCTTGTTCATGTACAAGAAGTTAGCGGTGGATGTAATAATTTTTCTGTAAATTACCGTTTGTGGTGCTTAAGATTGTTTTTCCGTAATTTTTTTTTCGCCCCTTACCCACCTCTCCCCTTTTCCTGTGGGCTTCCAAATTTTCTGTTCTTTTGTTTCCCATCCCGCCCCCATGTTTCATTTATCATCATCATTTCATGTTCATTTTATTACCCTTTCATGTTCTTCGCCTTTAAATAACCCATTTAGCGTTTTAAGGGCGTAAAACACCAACTCTCTCAACACCCATATGGGACTTTTTTCAAAGCTTTCAATTGTCATGAGATTTACAGTACTCATATTTGCATATTTTTCAAAATCTCCATCTATAAGGTGCGGTAAAACATGGCTTTATTGTCATATACATGTCTTATTTGTCCACTATAAAAATGATAACAATTGACAATAGAAATATTTTCTAATTATTTTCGTAGAAAAGAACAACCCTACCACAATGCCGAGCTATCAAAGGGATAGCAAATGCAATGAATGATCACTGTATTTGCCAGTCAAATCGTGTTTGTCTTCACTGTAAAATTAGTGTTTAGAATTTAAACTCTTTTTAAACATGTTTAGGATTGTGTTAAAAATCTTCACAATTTTCAAATCTAGACAAGTTAAGATTTTAAACATGTTTAACTCTTTTAAAATATCAATCTCAAAAATTTTCCGTTCCTATTTTCATTCATCTTAACACAATCCTAGACATGTTTAGTGGCTAACCTTTAAACAAGTGTACACATGTTTAGAATTGTGTTAAAAATCTAATGTATCATCTTAACAGTATTGTACTCATATATGTTAATGTAAATAGACGATCTTCCAATTTCGATTTTTTTTGGTAATTGTCGAAATCTTACCCCAAATTACTGGATAACTGGTTGCCGACGTCATTTGCGCGTAAAAGGGAATTTTTAAATTTCATTATTTAAGTGTAAATGAATTGGTTTGAAAGGACCCTCCGAGTGAAACAAATTAATTCATTTCATGTTTGATTGTTTTCCATTAGAAAACACATTTAATAGATTGATAGAATAATTCAGTCCTGCGCTCTCTTCTAAAAAAGCCGCCATTTTACCCCCATTGACCTCTCGTGACCCCTATTCTAACATCCGGAACGTTCCGGAATGGCACTTTTGGACTCATAACTTCAAATAAGAAAAATCTTGTGTATTAATTGCTTATTTGAATCTTCGGCTCCTTTAGGGCGAGTTATATGCAAATGAATAATCTTATACTTACATTATCTTACATGCACATGCTATCTAAGGTACCGACAATTTAACCTAACGTTATAGGAGTATGCGTTAATTGTTTCTCCCCCCTTAAAATATATTTTGAATCTGATTTGTGATGATTTTTTCTTCAAATATTATATAATAAATGTTAAGGATATTCGAGGGTGACTATGAAAGTGATGAGGATTTGAAATTGAAGCTAGGGAATAATAAAAAATATGAAAGAAGCTCAAAATGTTGATTAAAAAAAAAAAACAGAGGATTCCGAAAAAAATGTCTAAAATCTCAACAGCTGACCCTCCAACATCCTTAATAGTGAAGAAAAATGTCGTATGTGCCTATAAGAAACTTTCTTGATCCTAAAATATGAAAATACTAAAAATAAAAAAAAATTAAAGTTTGTTTTTGCTAGACAAAACGATGTCTCCCCCGTTTCCGCAAAAAGTTCTAAGTTCAAAGGTTCTTTTCTCTAACAAAAATTTGAGAATTACGATTTCCTGATAATATGCACAATTGCATATGATGTATACTTCCTATAAACCAAGTTTCATTTAATGTTAAAAATCTAATGTATCATCTTAACAGTATTGTACTCATATATGTTAATGTAAATATACTCATAACTTCAAATAAGGAAAATCTTCTGTATTAATTGCTTATTAGAATCTTCGGCTCCTTTAGGGCGAGTTATATGCAAATGAATTATCTTATATTTACATTATCTTACATGCACATGCTATCTAAGGTACCGACAATTTAACCTAAAGGGGTGTGCGTTGTTTTTCCCCCTTAAAATATATTTTGAATCTGATTTGTGATGATTTTTCTTCAAATATTATATAATTAATGTTAAGGATATTCGAGGGTGACTATGAAAGTGATGAGGATTTGAAATTGAAGCTAGGGAATAATCAAAAATATGAAAGAAGCTCAAAATGTTGATAGGTTACCGTATTCGTTTCAAAGATGATAAGAGTTCAAAACTTGGCGGAAAAAAAACTTTATTGAATTTGGTCCAGTAGTTTCAGAGAGTTGCGCTGACAAGATGATAAATGAGAATTTTCAGTAATTTTCTAAGTCCAACGGGCCAAAAACTCCCACAAAAATTTGAGGTTAAAAATTTCCTGGAAACATGCACAACTACATATGGTGTACCACCTATAAACCAAATTTTATTGAATTTGGTCCAGTAGTTTCAGGGAGTTGCGCTGACAAGATGATAAATGAGAATTTTCAGCAATTTTCTAAGTTCAAAGGGCCATAACTCCCACAAAAAAGGGAGGATAAAAATTTCCTGGTACATGCACAATAACATATAGTTTACTTCCTATATACCAAGTTTCATTGAATTTGGCTCCCTAGTTTCAAAGGAGTTGCGCTGACAAGATGATAAATGAGGATTTTCAGCAATTTTCTAAGTTCAAACGGCCACAACTCCCACAAAAAAAAATGAGGATCAAAATTTCCTGGTACATGCACAATATCATATGGTGTACTTCCTATATACCAAATGTCATTGAATTTGGTTCAGTAGTTTCAGAGGAGTTGGGCTGACAAACTTTGTGACGGACAGACGGACACGACAAAAACAATATGTCTCCGTCTCGGACAGACAGACGGACGCGACAAAAACAATATGTCTCCCCACAAAAGTGGGATGAGACATGAATATCTTAAAATAATATCGTTTTTTGGTACAATGTACAGCTGTGGCGTGAATAAAACTAGTTTTATTATAAAAAAAAATACCCGTGAATTTTCATATTTTATACATGTATTTGCATGTTTCGTCACCCCTCAATCGTGCCATTAAGTATATTGATACTCATCTTGTAAAAGTTAATTTTAAACAGGTCAAACTATAAAATTTTGCTATTTATTATCATTATGAAGAAAGCTGTCCATAAATTTTGTTGACCCTTTAAAGATTTAATAAATATTTATTGAATGCGAGTAAATATTAAAGTAAACAATATATAGGTAAAATAAAAATATTTTGAAGTGGATAGCCTCTCCTATATTTGATGCTCAGAAATATTTTATCCAAAAAAAAACCAACTTATTAATACGATATGGGCAATCGTGAAAAGGACGAGTTACTTTCTGTTCATCATTTCATTAAAAAATTCAAAGATGAAAACAATGGAAATTTAGACAAATACAAACGTTTTGAAGAATGTGCAAGTAAATCGCTTTCTGACGGAACCTCTGGCAATGTAATACCACCAAGTGAATCACCTATACAAAAATTCATTCATGGAGATATATTCGAATATTCTGTTCAAAAAGCCTCTGGAAACCAAACTGAGAAGGATGACCCGTGGGGAAAATTCAAAGACCTCTACCCAAACATCAAAGCTAAGGATAAGAAGATTTACTGTAACTTTATGGATGAAGCTGGAAAAATTGCTTGGGATATTCTAAATAAGAATGTGAGAAAGATATACGGCAGAAAGAGTAAAAGTATATGCTACTCTTTTGGTCATCATATCCAAAACTACGGTACTTTCCCGTTCCTTACAAAGAAATTAGAAGCTGATGTGTTTGTGAGCTCTATACCCTACGTTGTTTGTGATATAAAGTATTCCTCAATGGACAAAGAGCAGTACGAGAAAGAGTACTTAGTACATGCAATCATTCAAGTCTTGATCTACTCTATGGCAATGGATTTAGACATGGGGACCTTACATCTGAGAGTTCTTGTGTTTTACAGTAAAACCTGTGAAGCCGTGCTCTATCAATCAGACCTACACAATCACGTCGTTGTTGTGAACAGGTTGTTTAGAACATTAAAGGGAAAGAAGAAAAGTAGTGAAGCTAATAGAAATGATCATACAGTTGTAGCTGAAAAGGCAAAGAAAATTGCGACCCAACCAACGCGAAAAGACATAAGGGAGGATACAAATGGTGTGGACAGTCCAGGGTTTGAAGAATTCTCAGACAATGAAAACTCTGTAACAGAGGGAGAAAGGCAACCTGCCAGTCTGTAAGTATCCGCAATATTATGTACCGACTAGAGAGTTGGCAATTGCATATGAAGATACATAACTCCATCTCCATTCAAGTCAACACATATTTTTGAAGTATCAATTATCTGAACTATATTAATTTTTTTAAGATATGCACTTCTTTTCAAATCGTAAATTATGGTTAAACATTCTTTTGATCTTTTTGTTGTTGTCGTTTTATTATTTTGTCACATGGTTCATATTTTCGTTGCAATAATTCTTTTTTTAATTTTAGAATTAACACTTTACTAACAAGGAAAGGATTATTTACAGTCAGAAAAAGAAAACCTTTGTAAGTAACATGTATATTATTCTGTAAACCATACATCAAAGATCATTAAAAAGATATAACCATTACCACATATCATTCTTCTACCACGTGCAGTTGCTGAACCTTAACTAAAACTTTAACCAGAGTCATTCATGCGGAAAATGTAGGTCAATGTGACCTTTTTTAGTACGGATTCTGCCTTCTATCCAGGACTTACCAACCTACCAAATATCAATTTCTCATTCATTTGTAGTTGCTGAGACATGAATCTTAACTAAAACTTTAACCGGAGTCATTAATGCAAAAAAATGTAAGTCTTGGTGACTTTATTTTGTTACGGATACTGTTTATTTTTCAAGATGTACCAATTGACCCAATATCATCTCTATAACTTGCAGGCGCTGAGATATGGCCTTTAACCAAGACTTTAACACGAGTCATTAATGCAAAAATGTAAGTCAAGATGACCTTATTTTGGTTCTAGTGCTGACTTCCAACAAAGATGTACCAACTGACCAAATATCATCCCTCTATGGTGTATATATAGTTCATTAGTTATTGACAAAACAAAAACCATATGAAGGTACGGAACGAACGAACTAAACGCTATATCCCCTTCCCAACTCCGTTGGTCTCTGGGATAAATAAAGAAGGAATGTGTCAATGGGACACGGATGCACCCGCTAGGCCCCAAACAGGAAGTAAATGTCTGACAGACCTGAATGTCGCTTAGGACATACAGTTTGTGATACTGAACCATCCTACCAAGTTCCAAAATCATTCTCATGCACGGTTTTTCAAAAAAGCTTGACGGAAATATTCAAAGTCATGTTCACATATTTTCACATCGGCCTAAGTCCTATACAGAAAGTAGATGTCCAACAGGTCTCAAAATTGCTTAGGACGTCTTGTTTGTCATACTGAACCATCCTACAAAGTTTTAAATCATTCTCATGTACGGTTCCTGAGAAAAGCTTGACGGTTTTTTTCGAAGTAATCTTCACATATTTTCACATCGGCCTAAGTCCCAAACAGGAAGTAGATGTCTGACAGATCTCAAAATCGCTAAGGACGTTAAGTTTGTCATACTAAACCATCCTACCTTTCAAATCATTCCTATGTATGGTTTCTGAGAAAAGCGTGACGGAAATTTTCATAGTCAAGTTAATATATTTTCACATTGGGCTAAGTCCCAAACAGGAAGAAGATGTCCGACAGGTCTCAAAATAATTTAAGACATACACTTTGTCATACTGAACCATCCCACCAAGTTTCAAATCATTCTCATGTATGGTTCCTGAGAAAAGCTTGACGGAAATTCGTACGGACATGAGTAAAACTTAATGCCTTTAATAAAAAAAACTGTTCCATATAGTTATTTTGATAACTATATACCTACATCTATGTTTAGGGCATCACTGATGAATTTTAATAGACAATGCTGCTTAAATAGCTTAAAAACGTTAATTGTAAATTCATATTTGATTCATCTGGAACCCAGTACATTGTTGGCATCAAACTAAGAGAAACTTTGTGAAAAACTTTAGATGAACTTTTTGCTATGTCTTTTGTCTGTAAAAGCCCCATCAGATATGATATACCGGTAGTTAATATATTTCATTTTGAAATGTGTAAAAGCTTACATGATTACAATGATAATAGGTGGTATAGTATCCAAATCTTTTGTGTATTGTAAGTAAGAGATAATTATTTTGTGTGTAGGTTTTAGATAAGATGTAAATGCAGTTGTATTTTATATATTTAGGCACCAAAGGAACCATGTAGATCTTAAGCAGAAGAGTAATATGTTTGATTGGAACAGAACAGACATTAGGTACAGTAATACCACTTAAAACTTTTTTGCCTTTTAGTCATATGCATGTATCACAAGAAATGCCACATGAACAAGATACATGTGAAATAGTTAGCCAATTTTCATGAAACTTCAGACACAAACCATTCATATAAACTTAAAAAATCTGTCAAAGTCAAAACTTGCCTGCTCGACATTCACCACTTTATAACCCGGATTTTTCACTCCGTGAAATCTGACCAAAAATCAACCTCCACAATAGAAACATATTATTATACAAGTATAAGTGAAACAAAGAAATTCTATCAACCCATATTTTTTTCGAAGTAATTAAAATAAAAAGGAACACACTGGCATTTTTGCTAAAAAAAACTTATGCATAGCAAACACCTAAAATGATTCTACATACTTTTCTATTTATACAGGTACAAGATGGAAATGGTGTTGGTGGCCATTCCCTTTGTCTTAATTATAGTGATGGTGTTTACTTGGATCTGAAGTTAATATGAAAATTGAACAACTGATTTTTTTTTGGAAATAAAACTGGCAGCTGTTATATAGAGAATATTACATGGCATAATTCGTATCATATGCTGTATCATCTCGAGACTCCAATATCAGCCAGAGGGCTGATATTGGTCGATACATGGTATATGATACCAATTATGCCATGTATTATTCACTTTATCATATATTTTCCAACCCATGAGTGCTGATATTGGTGAAGGGTGTGATAAAGGTTTAGGGGTGCGATAAAGGGGGGGGGTGATAAAGGGTAACCATGCAATATAGGGTATGTGATAAAGGTTAAGCTAGCTAAATTAAGGAAAAAACCCGAGGATTCCGTATGGGGTGCGATAAAGGTTTAGGGGTACGATAAAGGGGGTGTGATAAAGGGTAACCATGCGATATAGGGTACGTGATAAAGGTTAGGCTTAGAGAATTGTGATACAGGTAGAATCCAATTTTCTGTATCACATTTGCAAAAAGGCTGTATTTTATACTAAATATATGATAAATCACATTATAAAATTTGTTAAAGTACTAGTTTGCAATATGAGTATTTTTATAATGATTGAATGTGAATTGTGCATATTGCAGCATATGTTACATGTAAGTCTGTGTCTGTTTTTTTCTTCTTCAGAAAATCACAACCATGTTTCATAAGCATTATTAGCTTTTTAAGACTTATGGATTCATAATTCTATTATATTTTAGTTTACTGCATGCAAATAAAAAAAACTGTTATAGAATTAGATACATATATCATGTATATCATTTTTTTGTTTGAAATTTTCCTCACAAATATATTCTAAAATTTACAATGTGGTTTTGTAAAAAAAAAATCCATGAAATTATTTTAATCATATTGTATTTTGTCTATATTACATTTGTATATTTGATTATGGAAATATTAAATATAAGACATTAAATTTATACATCTGATTTTTTTTACAAATATAACATTATGCAACATAATCATGCAAGAGTAATTTTTACTATGATAGATCAAAATAAGACGAGGAATAAGTGATAAAACCTCCATAACCATTGAAAATGGAAAATATTTCCAAAACAGACTGACACCATCAATTGAAACTGTCGGTCAATGTACACATGGCCTGCCATATTTTAACACAAAAGGAAGGTAAATGTATTATGAGATATACATGTACTACATGTTCATCTTTCCACAGAAAAATCTTATCAACAACAACAATACATGTATATGTTGTGTACAAGTTGTAATTTTGTACAAGTTATAACATGTACAAAATATTTGTACAAGTTATAACTTGTACGGACCAAAAATACAAGTTATAACATGTACAATTTTAGCCTGTACATTTTATAACTTGTACAAAATAATGCAAAAAATCGGGTTTAACTTGTACAACATTTATTTCAAAAGTAGCTACATGAAATATTCATCATTTTAGATAAAATAAAAAGCTTCGCCGAGCGCAGCATGATACGACCGCAACATGTTGAACTCTGTACGTTTTAGGCCTAATATGGATAGTCTATTGTTCTGGACACATGCAGCCCATGGTGG